>SBJO01000155.1:0-14755 GCA_015832245.1 Nosema granulosis
TTTTTATCATTACCTCCATTCAAAGAAATAAATATTTATTTTTACCCAAGAATCTAAATCTCTAAAAAATAAAATATGGAAGTTCTATGGCCTTTGACATTAATTTCCACCAGAACAATGCTTGATATCGATAATCTTATTTTTACCGCATATTGTTTTTCTGAGTAATAAATTTCTTTCTTATTTGTGTAAGTATTATAGCAACTGTTTGTTGTTAGATATCGATTTGAAAATTCAAAATAAATTATTTAGAATATTTTTTCAGTTTGTTTGATATAAAATAATATTAATTTATTTAAAAGTTGTTTGATTTACAAAAATACACTTTGTAATATTTTGATTTGTTTAAAATCTACAAGTTCTATTTGGTTTAACAGTATACTAATTAAATGAATCTAAATGCATATGATTTTTTTCTGAGATTGAATTATAAATTTACAAGGTCTATTTTAATTAAATACTTTTACTATATTTCTATTGGGGTTAGCAAGAAATAAGGAGGGTGTCCTTTATAAAAGACTTGTTTTGAATGCCATGAATAACACTAAATCCTTATTGACAGTGCTGATAGTAGTTTTTCTGATGATGTTTACTGCAATAATGATATACGACAGAGAAACAAAAAAAAGTAAAAAAGTAAAAAAGAATGATCAAAAAGCATTAAAATAATTAATTGAAAAATAATTAATTGATAAAAATAATTAATTGATAAAAAATAATTAATTGATAAATAATTAATTGATAAAAGTTAATTGATAAAAAGAATGCACATTTTGTTCTAATTGAAGACAACACATGGCTTGCTACTTTGTTTGCAATCATCTAATTGTGCTCCTTTCGATCTGAAAGTTTTTAAAATGATTTCTCATTTTTATGCGTCATCATTGCATAACTTTAATAAATCACCAATTTAATTAATTTTTTGACAGTTATATTTCAAATTTTTAAAAAACAAACAACTCACCATTTTCAGATGAATAGAGTGTGATATACTCACAATAAATAATTTCTTAATTTATTTAGGTTTTCTTCTCTCTCCAGAAGCTTCAGAGTTTGTCATGCACAGATTGCATTGAGAACAAAAAGTGTCCAAGCAAAACCTCAAAGGACATTTTGTATTAACTACACAACCCAAGTTGCTTTTGCTATCTTGAGGATAATTTTTTGAAAACTCGGCACAAGCTACTTCGCATAAATATTCCAATTTTCCTTTGTGGACATTTTTACAAGATTCTTCACTGTGGGAGATCACAAGATTCTCTACATATTTTTTGTACTCCTTACAGCACAAGAAGTTGCTTTCTTCAATTGTGTAATTGTCGAAACAACCAATAAAATTATTTCCATAGCAATAAGTATTTCTTAATGTATTAAGATAACAATCCTTTTCATAGGAACTTTTTCCTGAAGTATTTTCATAAAGCTCATCATAGATTGTATCTTTCTTCATTATCTTTTTATAGCCAAGTCGAATATTTCTAGAAGTCTTCTTTAGAACAAGCTTTGTGGATCTTTTGGGATTATTAAAAAGATCAAAATTACTCTTAAAAACTTTTCTTGAAGGCTGCTCTTCATTTTCTCTAACAAATTGAAATTTGTTTGTTGAATTAGACTTTTCTAAGTCGAAATCAAAATTCCTTAATGATTTATATTTGTCTCCGTAGTACCAATCTTTAATATCACGATAGTTCTGGTCTGTAGAAGTTGTCTTGAATAGCAAATGTCCCCTCTTTTTCCCTTTCTTGCTTATAATTTCTGGTTCCTTCACAACAAATCCATTTTCACACTTTCTGCTTCGTTTCATGGATGGTGTGTAAATTAAAATATATAATCAGTTGAAATATCAGTTGAAATATCATTTATCATTTTCAGACAAAATCATCTAGAAAAAGCAGTAATTTTGCATGAGGATAAATTCATCTCATCTAAAACTAAGCAGTAATTTTGCATGAGAACAAGATCTTTTCAAATTCATCTCATCTAAAACTAAGCAGTAATTTTGTATGAGGATAAATTCATCTCATTTAAAACTAAGCAGTAATTTTGCATGAGAACAAGATCTTTTCAAATTCAAATAGATTTTTGATTTATGTAAATCTACAATTTTTTATCTTTTTGTGATTCTGAGTTTTTAAATTTGGCTATTCGACTACACAGAAAATCAACAGTGGTCTTTCTTAAAGGCATATTGTGGAATACTATCTTCTTGATTTTCCGAGGACTCTGATTTTTAATGGACAAATAGGCTTTTATAATGCTTGTATTGGGAACATCTTCATAATCTGGAATATCTTCGTATTCCAATAAATTTTTATCCATCATCTTTTTAAAAATCCTACTCAAAATACTGTAAGAAGTCTTTTCATTTGGCAATGACGTCATAAGAGAAATATCACATCTATCAACAAAAGCAGGATCAAGATGCGAATAAAAATTGGAAGTGAAAATTACAAACATATTTTTGTTGTATTTTAAAGTATCCATAAACAGCAAGAGTGTGTTTACAACACGGATTCCTTCTAAAGGCTCATTGTTCTCGAGAATTACACTTCGATCCATAAACAGTGTCTCAATCTCATCGATTGCTACAAAGATTGTGGTTGTTTTTGATAATTCTTCTAGGCCGTTGAGGATCTTAGAAAGTGCACCAGTGGTATCCCCGTAGTATCTTGTAAAGATCTTAGAAGCATTCAATTCTACCAAATACGTATCTTTGCTCATTCTTATGCTAAGCCTTTGGAACACTGCTCTGGACAATGTAGATTTTCCTGTTCCCGGGGGTCCATACACTAAAATAGCCTTGGTAATATTAAAATACGAAACATCAACTTTGGTAGCTTGATAGTGTAAGACCTTGTAGAAATGCTCTAGACTTTTCATGAGGGCAGAGTTGTCCATCACAAGATCATCAAAAAAGGTTTCATATTTCTTAGTAGGCATCTTGAGTGTTGTGAAATGCTCAAAACTCTTTGTATCTTTAAAAAGGCTGTATCTAAAGATCTTGATTTTTCTTTGGATGGCATCATCAATCTCACCAGAGAACTCTATTTGGAAATCCTTAGAACCGTGTGTTTCGCAAAGACGTATGTTGTTTACTTTCCCCTGCCTGGTTTTTATATCTTTAATCTTCTCTTCTACCATTTCATCACTTAGGTTTCTATGTTTTGTTTCACAGACCTCGACTACTTGCATGTCTTGCATAAAACTAGTTTTTATTTAAGCATTTTTGCATAAAAGTAACACAATAAAACAAGTTTAATTTAAAAGTAATTAAACACCAGCAAAGCTACTATCCCATTCTGAGAATGGGACTATGATAGTTGGTTTGGTCTAATAAAACGATTTTTTTTATTAGAGTCTACAAAATCCATTTAATAGTAACCTAATTAATAGGACTCTATTTATACTGAAAGATTCTAATATGTTTTTTATCAAATGAACACAAATTTATCATCAATAACTTTCTAGATTGTCCTTTAACATGTTTTCTTTAAATTTTGATTTATCATCTTTTAGGGGGAGAAAACATTTAAATAAGTTGTTTTTTTAAACTTTGCATATTTTCCCGTTTTCAAGAAATATTTAAATTTAAGAAGCTGTTTTATAGTTTTTTGATCATAAGAACTCTTAAGCCGAGACTTTGATTAAAATGGTGCATTTTTATAAGTCAGTGGGATGTGATGATCATGTTAAAATTTATATGGTTAACCTTTACACATAACATACTTGTACATAGCAATTAAAATCGTCTAAATATGATGATTTTACGTAAATTTTTAAATTCTACTATAGTTATTTGCAATATAATTTTTTACTATCTTATTTTTTTAGGGGGTTAAAATTTAAATAAGATTTTTTTATTTTATTTTATATATATGAGATGATGATGTTTTAAGAAACAATCTTTAATTTAAACATTTATTAAACAGGTATACAATTTAAATATCAGGTCTTACGCTTTGTATTGCAATGAGTTCTAAAATGTTGAATCATATTGTCTTTTCGCGAAAATCTCTTTTCACAGTTCGGATTGAGGCATTTAAACGGCTTCAAGTTTGTATGTACGAGGTAGTGTCTCTTTATGCGTGAGAGAGAAGGTAGCTCGGTGTAACAGCCAGGCTCGGGACAAACAAAGAATTTAACTTTATCTCTTGTGTGATGAGAAAACATCGAATCAGCAAAGTCAGCAAAACTCTCTATGTGCGTGTGGTCTGAAACTTCAGAATTATTATCATTTTGCACATACTCAAGCTGTTTTCTCTTTCTATAAGTCCTTTTTTTATGCTCTGGTGTGCTAAGCTGTTCCTCGTTCTGTGCAGACGAAGCATCTATGTCTTCTATGGCTACTTTACGTTTTGGTTTTCTACCTCGTTTTACGTTAGGCTTTTTCACGATCTCCTCGACCGTCTCTTCGTTTTGATGTTCGTGAACGGGAGAAAAGCTCTTTCTCTCGTAGATCTTCGAATTGATCTTTTCGCTCTCTTGGCGAGCCTCCTCCTTAAGATACTCCAATAGATTCTTGTGACTGTTATTTTCATACAATCTACTTTGAGTGTGGAAGTTTCTAATGTTTGGAATGCTCGTATTGCTATTGTTTGTGTACATGCCATATAGACTATATAGACTGTTTTGTGAAGGACTACGAGGTTGCATGGATGCCTTTCTCTTCTGTTCCAGTCGATCTATATTGTATTTGTTCTCGCACATGTCCACGAGACTGTTCTTCTCACTGTCACTGGAGTAGTCTTCGGTTTCTGAATAGATTGTATCATAATCTTGACTGTCGCCTTCCAGTAGCATTATCAAAAAAAAAACAAAATGTATTTATTGTTTTTAAGGAGAAAGGGGAAACTCCTTAAAGATGATAAATCAATCGAAAAAGTTCGGAAAAAGGCAACAAAATTGTAACTGTTTTAATTAACCGTTATAAAATAATAATTTAAGCAATATTCTTAATTTATACAATTTTGTAAATCAATTTTAAAAAAGTTCAAGGAAGGAAAGCCAAGTAAAAATTCATAAGTTGTTTATTAAAGGTTGGAAACCATTCCTACTAAGCTATCATCAATATCGCTCTTATTTGGGACCTCGATAGCTTCATCTTCTGTAACAAGAAGACCTCCGTACTTCTCCATTGCTACTTTCAAGCTGTCGATCTCATCGAAGAAATTTCCATTTATCAAAAGTTTTCCTATTTGATATTTTCCACAGAAATCTACAAGAAGCTCCACACAATCTTGCTCAAAGTCGTTATAAGAGAGATCGAGCACAGAACAATATTCACATGCTTCAATATCCCCAGGGAGACCCAGAGATATCCTTCTAGTGCTGGCATGCTTCAGGAACATCTTTACACCTTCGTCGTGCATAAGACAATCTCCAATTAGAAGCTCTTTGAAGTCCAAGCTACTAAAGAGACGTCCGAGTGTTTTGCATCCTTCCATATTTAAGAAATTATCTCTGATATCTAAAATTTCAATAGGTTTGTCAGCAAGAACACCGAGGAAATCACTCATAGTATCTTTTTCTATTGTATTAAATTCTAGATGAAGAGTTTTGATATTATCTAAGGCCTTGATTCCTTGAGACAACACCTGTGGAAATTTAAAGAATCTGTTCTGGGCCAAATCAACGTACTCGAGACAATGTTTAGATTTGAAATTAAGGAAACATTCTCCTAATTTATCTCCCCCAAGTAGCCCCAAGCCACAATTTCTAATATTAAAATACTTCAATGTGTCCAACGACATTAATAGATCGATAAATTCTTGAGGAAGCTCTGCGCTCAGAGCATTGTTGCTAAGGTCTAAATGTTCAATCTTCTTTCCCATCAAAGCTTTGGAGATCATTTTAAAGCATTTCAACATGTCCTCCTTTACGAGTGTGGTGAATATTTCATCAAAAATGACTGTTGTTAGATTGTCCATCTTTTCTATACATTTACAAATCTCAGCAAGAGCCACTGGCTTGAATACATTGGAAGTGAAATCCAATTCTGTAATTCTGTGTGGATTTAGAGACAAGTCTTTGACTATTTCTGCTACATCACTTTTATCAGAATATTTCTTTTCTTCATTTCTAATTGAGTACAACATGGGGAGAGAAATTATAAAAAAATTTACATAAAAACTTGCATAAAATGAATTGCATAAAATTGTGTCGCATAAAATTGTGTTGTTAAAAATTGAATTGCATAAAAATGAGTTGTTAAAAATGAGTTGTTAAAAATGAGTTGAATAAAAATGAGTTGTTAAAATTGAGTTGTTAAAAATGAGTTGCATAAAAATTGAATTGCATAAAAATACTACATAAAATGAATTGCATAAAAATGAGTTGCTTAAAAAATGTGTTGCATAAATTTTAATATTTTTTGGGTTCTATTTCCTACAGCTTTCTTATTACGTAATAGTGCTTGTTTGATGTAGATCTCACTTTTTTATCATTCTTAGCTTCTTCACTCTGTGGATCTAAATCCTTTTCTTCCTCAACAACCTTCAAACCACTCACACCAGTCTCTTCACACACGTACATATGCCCATTTACCATGAATGGTTTGCTCAGTTCAACATTCTGAGGAAAATCAGCTCTATTCATATTCTTTGGTATCTGGACAATGTCAAACCTTCGTCCCATAGAAATGGGATTGAAAATAATTTAAATATAAAGAATGGTTGGTTTATTGAATCATCAGAAATCAAAAAGGACGAAATTTAAAACACGAATGGGAAGTCATTGGAAAATATTTAAGAATCTAGAAAAAATAATTGCATAAAAATAATTGTATAAAAAATAATTGCATAAAAATAATTGTATAAAAATAATTGCATAAAAATAATTGCATAAAGAATTTTCTTTATTTCTATTCATAATGGTATTTAAGATTCTTTTCTAGAATATACGCAGTTCGAGGAACCATATCTAAGTAGTAGAGATGATCAATTCCTACTTGCTTATACCCCATCTTTACATAGAATCTTATTCCAATGTGGTTTGATTCATGCACGTGCAGATTGACAAGCACATCCCCAATGTTTTGCAGGATATATTCCTCCACCAATGACATGCATCTCCTCCCAATGCCCCTTCTTCTGTATCTTACGAGAATCCCAAAGGTCATCACATAAACTCTGCCCTTTTCAAATGTAAATGTGCACAAACCAACAGGATAGTCCTCCTCATAGAAGAGAAACCCAAAGGTGTTTTTTTTAAACAAGATCTGAAGGGAGAAAGTGTCCTTGTAGTGAACAGGAAATAGTGCAGAATTCATTGATTCCATAGTTTCTATGTTTCTAAGGGATATTCTGACCATGTGCAATCTTGGAGGAGAGAAAGAGCATCTGACACGAGTCATAAAAAGGGTGGGTTAAGTAACTGCAGAATAATTATGTGTAGAATACCATTTTTTAATAAGTGTCAATATATGCGCATAAATTAAAATATCGATAAAATATTGATAATTTTTAATAAAACATTTATTTTTGGTCAATCAATCTACCCTTTCTAAAGATCATGTTCTTAATAGCTCTGTATGAAAATACAGACAGCCCTAGTCGATCCCAGTCATCCTGGTGAAGAGATTTAAGCTCTCCTACCGTTCTGATGTCCTGAGAAAGAAGCTTGCTCTCCCACACAGAAACACACTCCTGCTTTCTAAAGAGCTCTGAGATATCTCTAAGGAATTCTGAGATGGACGTAGCATCTTCGTAGTTCATAAGGGAGGGGTTGTCAGGTAAAAACTTTTCCTTAAGGGGGTGCTTGTCCACACCATAAAGCATATTCTTCATAGCTCTACAAATGAACACAGAGAGACCCAGACGATCCCAATCTTCATCTACTAAATATCGAAGATCTAGCACACTGAAGATGTCATTCTGTTTGAGGACTTTTATCCAACTTGTAGCAGTCTCTTGGCTTCTATTGGTGATGTCTGCAGTGTCGTAGGCAAAATCCTCCACAGAAAGATCATCTTCATATTTTCTAATGGGAAATTCAATAGATTCCAAACACCGTGTTCTACACTGTTGAGTATCCTCAGAAACATTAACATCTTCATTGCTATTAATATCAGTCTGGACTGGGAATTGAATATTCTCAGGACACTCAAGCTTTTTATCAATCAGTTTAATTTCACTGAGACCATTTTCAATATTTGTCTCGGTGTGTTCGTCTATTGTTTTGTGTGGGGTAGCTTCAGGAATAATCTCGTTGATATGCTCAGAATTCTTTCTCTCAAGAGCACGTTCAATTCCTCGAGTAAGCATCTTCTTCAAATTGTCCTTCTGCTTGAAAATCACAACTTCTTCTTCGAGCATCTCCTCAGCCACTGCCTCTACCGTGTCCTTGTTGACATCGAAACAAAACTTAATAAACTTAGCTTCACACATAAAGAAGAGCTGGAAAGTAATCAGATCTCCTACGAAGGAGATTAAAGATATCTCCATATCATTTGCAGGGGTGGTGAGAGGTTTGATAAGCATCGATTCTGGTGGTACACAGTCTCCAGGACACTGGGACTCGAGATCAAAGAAGTGGTGGCTCAGAGCTTTCGTACTACTAATTCTATCCTTTTCGAGTACCAAACAATTGAGAATGAGATTCTTAAGACAAGGGTCTTTAATCGAGTACAGAGCCACTGGGGGGACACCTTGGAGAATACATTTGTACACTTCAGAAGCTGCATTGCATTCTTTGTAGGGGTACATTCCTGTAGCCATCTCTATCAAACACATCCCAAAAGCATACATATCTACCTTCTCATTGTAGCCTTCCCCTTCAAACATCTCTCTTGCCATAAACTGTGGAGTTCCCACCACTGTGTATCTTTTCATACGCCTCTCTTTGGCTATTCCTAAATCTCCTATTTTCACCTCCCCCAGAGAAGCATTTACAAAAATATTCTCACATTTAATGTCTCTGTGTATGATTGGTGGATCTTGCATGTGGAGATACTGCAACCCTTCTAGGATCTGACGACTCCACTTCTTAATCAATTTGAGATTGAGATCGCCTATGCTTGCGATGTACTCCCGAAGTGTCCCACCTGTCATCATCTCTGTGATGAATATAAAGTTTTCATGCGTAAACCAATAATCGAAAATCTTAAGTATGTTCGGATGGGAAATCCTCTTGAGCAGAGCTATCTCTTTGGAGAATGTCGTTTTTTCTTCGTTGTAATATTCATTCTCTGTAATTTTAACTTCATTCCAGGCTACTTCTTTTCCTTCTTCTTGGTCTATTGCTTTGTATACCTTCTTAAATGCTCCTTCTCCTAGTAGAATTGTCAGCTTCTTATATCTTTTCAACGCTCTCTCTTCCTCGGGAGATAGCCCATCTATCTGTATTTCTTGTGGCAGCCCAGCTTCCTCCCTCGCAATCACATCCTCTGCGTCTATTACTTTTCCTTCAAATGGGTCCCTTCTTGTATCTTTGTTATCTTTATCATTCATGCAAGGTCTAATAATGTTTTTTTTTTAAACTTAAAATTTGTAAAACAACAAGTTTGAAGGGACAACATTAATTACGTGTTTGAAACTTTTATTAGTGTTTTTAGATACTGTTTCACATTAAAGAAGTAGTTTACAAAACGAATTACTAGATTTAAAAAATAAAAATGAATATAATGTTAGCATAAAATATAAAGTTAAAGCATGAAAATATAATGTTAACATAAAATATAAAGTTTAAGCATGAAAATATAATGTTAGCATAAAATATAAAGTTAAAGCATGAAATATAATGTTAGCATAAAATATAAAGTTTAAGCATGAAAATATAATGTTAACATAAAATATAAAGTTTAAGCATGAAAATATAATGTTAGCATGAAAATATAAAGTTTAAGCATGAAAATATAATGTTAGCATGAAAATATAAAGTTTAAGCATGAAAATATAAACCTTAGCATAAAATATAAAGTTTAAGCATGAAAATATAATGTTAGCATAAAATATAAAGTTTAAGCATGAAAATATAATGTTAACATAAAATATAAAGTTTAAGCATGAAAATATAAACTTAGCATAAAATATAAAGCTTAAGCATAAACATGAACCTTTTAAAGGATACACATGAACCTATAAGGATACACATAACACTTTTAATGGATACACATAACACTTTTAAAGGATAAGAGAAGCAATTTTAATTAATTTTGAGATAGACCAACGACATCAAAACCAAGAGCTCCTCCTACAAAGAATTTGTCCTCAACAAACTGGAAATCAAAAACAGATTCTACATTACTTGAAGTAAAAACAAATGAATCATCTTTCCTAATATCTCCCATTCCAACAAGTCCACACATGGTAGAAATGGCTATTTTATGTGGACCAATACGCTGTATCTTAGTAGTTCCTTCTATATCTAGTCTTAATCTATATTCTCTCATATTCATCTTTGTATTTATCAGTACGAGGTACGGGAAAGATCCACCAACAATAAATTGATCTTCTGCAAACACAATACACTCCGGAGTGCCATCTACCACAAATTTATTCAGAAGAAAACCATTCTTAAGAATAATGATCTCTCCTTCTTTCCCCACACAGAAGATGTCAGTTCCAGGGATTGGCTCGAAGACAGTGGCACATTTTAGATTTTTTCTGTATTTTTGCTGGTAGGAATATTCATCAAAAGCAATAAATTGATCATCACTCAATGCATAAACAGTATTATTTGCATAATAAATTTTGTGGATATCCGAAAAATGTCCCAAATAAACGTTGTGAGAAGACAAGTCTGGTGTAAAAATGTAGACGGTGCCAGAGGATCCTCCAATAAGAATTTTCTCAGGCAGAACATCTACAAAAGTAATATCTTCCTCTATTTTCTCAGAAGTTACAATTTCTTCCTTTGTGAGCAAAGAAATAGTCCCATCAATTGTACAAACAAGAATCAAATTATTTTCTACTTGCTTGCAAAAAACGACTGAGTCTGAAAAGCCTTCAATTAATCCTTCTGGACAGCCGTTTTCAATATTAAACAAAGTACAATTATGCAAATTTCCTCCATAGACAATGAGATTGTTATCGAAATTTACAGAATAAATTTCTTCACCAACATACTCTTCATCACCAACATGATCTTCATCACCAACATACTCTTCATCACCAACATGATCTTCATCACCAACATGCTCTTCATCACCAACATGCTTTTCACGAAAATTTTTATCTCCGGAATTTTCACTTGCAATCTCTTTTTTATGCTCTTCATTGTTCATAGGGCTGTAAATTTGTTGGTCTAAAATTATTAAAAATTCATTTATTTACACAAATTTTAAGCCTAGAAGGTCTCCACACCTGCTGAATATTGTCAAAGCTTTGACTATGTCTTCTTTCTTGTGGGACGAGGACATACAAATTCGTAGTCTGCAGAAGAGCAGGGGGGTTGCAGGATACCCAACAATCACAATGGCTATTCCTTCTTCTCTACATATTCTAGAGAATTCTCCCAGTTTCCCAAAGCTTGAAACCAACACTGGCACCACTGGAGAGTGCTCATTGCCGAGAATTATAAATCCCAAAGACGAAAGCCCTTCCCGCATTAATTTTGTATTTCTCCTTAGAATTTTCAGTTTTACTCTACCTTCCTTCGTGTCTCTTATGCATCTCAAGCTTTCTAAAACTTGTGTAGCTACAATGGGAGACATCTGCTCCCCATAAACAGAGAAATCACTGTAGAATCTCAGATAGTCTATCAGCTTCTTGGAGCCTGCTATGTATCCTCCCATCCCTCCGAAACTCTTAGTAAATGTACCCATCAGGATATCAACATCTTTTGGATCGACTCCATGGTATTCACACACTCCCCTCCCGGTCTTCCCCAGGCAGCCAATAGAATGAGCTTCATCAATAAAAATGTAAAATTTATAAATCTTTTTCAATTCCACTAGCTCCTTAAGCTTTAGAATGCTTCCTTCCATGGAATATATTCCTTCTACAAACACAACTACTCTCTTCCAAGACCTGTGAGTTTTTGGTTGTCCTTGGGATATTGCTATTCGCAATCGTTTTTCTAGATCTTTCATGTTGTTGTGTTTGAATATTTTCACAGTGGCCTTTCCAAGTTTTATGCCTGTGATGATAGAAGCATGATTTAATTCATCGCTGAAGACCAGCGTACCCTCACTGAGAAGGACAGGGATGTTAGATGTATTTGTTCCGTAGCCCATTGAGAAAACTATAGCATCTTCTTTGTGTAAAAACTGTGCCATTTCTCTTTCTAGATCTCCTACAACTTTTAATACTCCAACATCCCGAGCTGGTGAACTTACATTGATAGGATAGTTGTCGATGCTCTTCAGGACCTCTTCTGTGACATTCCCTGTGTTTGTAGCAAATCCCAGGTAATTGTAGGATCCAAAGTTGAGCAATGGCTGTCTCTTTGGAAATTGTGTTTTTGTACGCTCAATGACATTTATTATTCTTCCTGGTACTCCTGTTATGGGGATTTGTAAGCAATCAGATAGTCTTTTGTATATTCTCCTACTGTAAAAACTCTCAAACTTAGAAAAAATTGGTACCATGTTATCATCCTCATCGTTCTCTTGTCTCCAGAACATGATCTTATTAGCTATATCCTTCATATAACCAATAGCAACTATCAGTCCAAAAGAAATGTATGTTATTATCATAGCATACACTGGCAGTTTACTCCGTGGCATTAAGGGATATTTAAATTGATAAAATGTTGATATAAAAATTATGACGTGTAAAATAAACAACTTTGAAAAAAAACTCTCCCACCGGGACTCGAACCCGGGCCACCAGCGTGACAGGCTAACATGCTACCACTGCACCATAGGAGATGTTTGAAACATCATTAAACTCTATAACTCAAAATAAAACATATTAACGTATAATACAATTTCAATATTTAACATAAGTATTTTATTGATTTAACTTTTTTATCTTTTTAAGAAGGGTGTTTGTAGATTCATCGTATGATTTACATTCTCCTTTTTCAATGTCTTTCAATAGTTGTGTAGCTATTGTTTTCCCCAAAGTTACACCAAACTGGTCGAAAGAGTTTATTCTCCAATACAAACCTTGAATAAAAATTTTATGTTCGTAGTGAGCAATAAGAGCTCCTAAGGTAGAAGGTGTAAGTTGTGAATATGCAATGGTGATGGAGGGCCTGTTTCCTTCAAAATAGTCTTTGTTTCTCTCACCTTCTTTGCCAGTCATTAGTGCTCTGCTCTGAGCTAAGCAATTTGATAGAACCATATTGTGATAGTTTTTTTCGTCGTGGAGTGGTCTCAATGGGAAGATAAATTCTGTTAGTATATCTCTTGTGCCTTGGTGTAGAAGTTGGAAGAAAGAGTGCTGTACGTTTGTACCAACACCTCCCCAGATGATCATTCCTGTATCTTGGATGTCAGATTGCTTTCCGTTGCTTTCCATTTCAGCTTGCTGCAAATACAAATAAAATTTCTCAAGATATTGATCATATGGGACCAAGCATTTGTTATTAAAGCTTCTTTCTGAGTAGAATATCTCTACTGCTGCATGGAATATCTCGATATTGTCACTTCCTTGTGTACTTTTGAACTTCTCATCCACCAAGGATGCTCCTCTGAGCATATCCAAGAAATTATCAAAGCCCAAATACAACGCTATGATAAGCCCAACTGGTGACCACAGAGAATATCTTCCTCCTACATAGTCCCACATAGCAAATATCCTCTCTATGTGGTGTTTCTTGGCTTCTTCTATATTTGAGCTGACAGCTACAAAATGATGCTTACTAATATCAGACCTAGGCTTCTTTAGAGATTCTTCCATGTATTTCAATGCCAATTGGTAGTTTTGAATTGTCTCCAACGTAGTAAATGTTTTACTGACCACCACAAACAACGTAGTCTCTGGATTTATCTTCTTAAAGACTTCTATTGTATCTGTAGCATCGATATTCGAAATAAAATGGACTTTCATGTTCTTCTCAGCGTATGCTCTTAACGATTCACACACCATTCTTGGTCCCAGGTCACTCCCCCCAATCCCAATATTGACAATTGTGTCTATGCGCTTATTTGTGACTCCCAAAAACTTTCCGTCGTGCACTTGGTGGACAAAATCTCTCATTTTGTGAAGTTCATTGTATATATCTAGCTTTTTCCCCCTTCCTAGGTTTCGTTCGACACCAGTTTCTATGCTGTCTAGGACATTTTTGTCTCGGAGATAGACATGGAGAACCTCCCTTCCTTCAGTAAAGTTGATTTTCTCACCTTCAAACATTGCTATAATTTTTCCAGGTATATCTCTTTCTTCCATTTTCTTGTAAATATCCGTAAAATCATCAATTACAAGGTGTGTCTTCGAAAAATCAAAGTAAATAAACTCATTGTTTAGTTTCAATGTTTTTGAGAAGCGTTCTACTCTTTTCTTGTCCTTCTCAAACAATTCTTTAATTTGCATAATTTCTAATACTAGTCGACTTAAATAAATATTTTTCAATAATTAACAAATTAAATTTTAAATAATTTGATTTGTTTCACAGAATCCTATTAGAAACATTAATGGACAAATAAAATAGTCTTTTAGAAGTATTTGTACATAAAAATTGTCTATTATGAATGTAAGCTATAATATGTCATTTACATATTTTTACGAAATTTAAAAATGTAATTAACCAAATAAGTTTTTGTAACAATTTTTAAAAATATTTGTATTTAATAATATACAATGTTAGAGGAATTAACAAGTATAAGTGTCATTTATTGATAAAAATATTTGTATTTAATAATATACAATGT
>SBJO01000158.1:0-14616 GCA_015832245.1 Nosema granulosis
TTGACTCTTTGACAGGAGAAGAACAATAGAAGCAGGTTTTTGATAGTTTTTCTTTCATGTCCTTAATTATTTTTTTAAAATCTTGCTTTCTCAATTTTTTGTAAGCCATTTTTAGGGGTAAAATTTTTTAATTTTCAATTTATACTGAGAACCGGTCCACAGGCCCGACATGCTCCGACAAAAAAATATATATTATTAATATTGTCGTAGATATATCATAACACCTGTCATTGATAAAGTGCATCACGCTCTTCAATAATGCTGATCCCTCTATCAGTAATTTATCACGATAAAACACATAATCAGAGTCAGTGACATGTTCCCATGCTAGCCAAGTCCAATAAACATTCTTAACTTAAAATAGTCTACATTTATTTACGACAATGATATTTATAGTGTTTCCTTTTCAGGAGGGGTTCATCGGACCTCTATGGCTGATGAGCTCTACCGATTGTGACATTGAATCATATTATTTATAATTTGTAGTTTATATTGAATTTAAAATGGCGGATAAAACTGCTTTCTTACTCACTGTAAAAAGTGTTGGCTTTATAATTGCTATTAAGTTATGGACAAAATATCTTGAGAAAATACAAATAAAAATATTCAACTGGTTGTAAAATATATCACGAAAAATTAACCACTTGAATATCTCAAAACCAATTCTATCATAGTTAGAAATCTTTAAATTTAAAACATTATTTCATATAAAAAATTGTAATTATTCACTATGATGCTTTTTTTGCACCTAAAAATTTGCCAGCCATTTTTAAATCAATCTTAGACTATTTTTATACCACAGAAATCATTACTAAGACTACCTTAAAATATAAAAATGAATTCTGATCGGCAATAATCCTAATATCACAAATTAAACAAACGATTTTTTACACCACGCTTCAAATTTTCCTAAAAAAGGTTAAAAAGGTGATTTATAATTAGTTTAATGGGATCATGTGCTTAAAATTAGGGAAACCTGTCTTTTTTATCTCTAATTAATGTTCTTTTTGGAATTTTATTTTGGTTATTTAATTTTTTTACTTTTAAATAAATAATTTGCCTTTATTAATTTTAAAACTTACTGATTCCTGTAAAAATGTTTTTAAAATGCAATTTTCCTTATTACATAATCTTTAAAATCATTGTCTGATGTATATTTTCTTGTCTCCGTAATATATTTATAAAATAAAGGGTGATTCGCACTCAAAAATTGAAAACATTTTTCTATTATATCTTTGTATCTTTTCCAACCATCAGATGTATATTCAAACCATTCAAGACCATTTAAAAATCTTTTCCATTTTTTTAACCTTTTTGTGTCTGTTTGTATAGAAATTGAATAAATTGCTCTAATAATGTTTTGAAAATTAACACCACAGCAATACAGAAGCTTTAATTGGGGGAGGTCTTGATAAGTTAGTAAATATCCGGCATAGATGAAAAGTTCTATATGTCTAGTGTATGTTAGTGATTCTATAGTACCATCTTTTTTTACGTATATAAAATCAGTGATAAGGAGATCTTTTGTGTGGTTTACTATTCCCATTCTGATTAGATTTCCTGGTTTAAATTCTTTTTTAAGTACGCTATTTCTTCCAACAATTAAAGTGGCTTCTGAATAATTATCATTGTTGGTTTTACAAGAGTCTTCTATTATGGTTAGGTCTTCTACGGGAATTTGAATGATATTAAAACCAGTAGGCAGTGGTTTAAAAATATAGATATTGTAAATTTCTTGAGAAAGATCTATGTGAGGCATTTCTGATTTGTAAACTTTTACTGGGAAATTATATTCTTGTATTAGTTCTTCATAAGCCAAGAAACATTTGAAATAACTAAATAGAGAAAGCATGGGAAAGTTATTTATTTTTTTTAAATATTTTCAAAATTAATTAAAAATATATATATTAAATTAAAATATGAATTTAGTAAATTTATTCTACTGTTTTAAAAGGATCTAAATTGCGAATGAAGATAGTTTTTCAATAATTACAACATTTTTAAAGAGCAATTTAGTATAAATAGAACATCTATTTTGTTACATTTGTTTTTTAAGTATTACTAGTACATGTGAAACAAAAATAGTACCCTTCGAAAACATTCCTCATATAAAAGGAGTAAAAAGAACAAGCACATTGTTTAATTATATTTTTGTGCTTTGATAATGTGAAAGATGTTGTTATTAGAATATTTATAAAGTGAAGAGGCATATCTTACAACAGATATTAGGTCTAGGACAGAGAGTGGAGAAATTAAATTATGAGTTAAATGTAAATAGAAGAAAAAATGGAAAAATATAAATTTAAAGAAGTTAATTAGAGTATTTGTTCTGTCTAAATTCATATTAAAAATTTGCTTTTTTTATTATCCCCTATTAATAAAAAACTTAGAATAATTTTTTAACCCCTCTAAAAATAGAATTACAAAGAAAAATTGTTTATTATATTTAGATAGATATTAAAGGGATGCTATAATGATGAAAAATAGAATAAATTGAATAGAATAAGTTATTGTTTGAGCAATAGAGACGCAATGATGATAGGTTTAGAGGTTTGTAAAAGTGGTATATTATCTAAGTGTATAAAAACTGAAACCAAATTAAGCGAAGTCTTAGATATCAACATAATGATTAATTGTTATTTTTTGAATTTATATGTATTTTAAAATTTTTAAATGAACTACGTAAAAATGCAAAAAAAAAAATTTATTTTTAACCCCTAAAATAAAAAAGGTAGTAAAAAGTTAGATTTTTTTAGGATATCACATAGAGATATGATAAGTTGAAACTTACATAACCGTAGTTTATAGTTAATTTTAAGAAGACTGTGTGAATCATTCATATATATAAAATAATAAGAAAAGATCAAACTTAAATTTTTTAACCCCTCTAAAAAGTAGATTTTAAAAACCAAATTTCAAGTAACTAAGATAATAATGTACGCAAAATCATCTTTTTTAGACAATTTAAATATGTTTCTGTATGTGTATGTTATGGGTAAAAGATAACCATATTTTTAACATGTTCATCACATGTCATTAACTTATAAATATGTACCATTTTTATCAAAGTCTCGGTATAAGAGCTCTTACAATTAAAAAACTGTAAAAAAGCTTTAAATTCAAATAATTCTTGAAAATATGCAAGTTTTTACAAAACACATATTTATCAACTTTCAAACCCCTAAAAGACAAAAAAAAATAAACACATTTAAGGATAACCTAGACGTTATTGATGATTAATTTATGTTCATCTAGTCTAAAAAAACATTAATAGAAAGTTTCAGTATAAATAGAGTTCTATCAAAGAGATTACCATGAATACATTTTATAGAAATTAATAAAGTTATATTTAGTTTTACTTTATTAAGCCTTGATAAAAATGTTTAATATTATTACCTGAGTTTTATTATAATGTCTGTGTGTTAAATTTATCTCTTTATTTAATATTATCTTTATTTATTTAAAATTGTGTCGATTCTTCATAATTGCACACAGTTCTGAAAATTTCCTCAGTGACGTGTTTCTTAAAGTTTCTAGTTATTGTATATTTTCTAACGCTCTCAATATATTTTTTAACTGTGGGTTGCTCCTTAATTAACCATTCTAAACACCCTTCTATTACATCTTCGTATCTTTTCCAGTCATCAAAAGCATCTTCAAAACCTTCAATATCAGTTAGAAAATCTTCCCAACCATTTAAATCTTCTACATATATTTCATTAGAGATTAAATAAATTGCTCTAATAATAGTATCAAAATCAACATTCTCATCATATAGACATTCTAAAATAGGCAATTCTTTATTATTTAGTAAAATTTCGGTGCAAACTAGTAGTTCTATATGTTTAGTGTATGTAAGTGTTCTTAGAGTACCATTGTTCATTACGTATATTAAATCAGAGATAAGGAGCTCGTTTCTATGGTTTACTATTCCCATTCTAATTATTCTTTCCAATATAAATTCATTATTAAAACGACATTCGCTTTCAACAACCACAGTAGCCTCTGAATAATTCTTACACGTGGGTTTACTACGATCTTCTACTATATTTATATCATTTTCCGAAATGGGAATGATTTTGAAATTGGTAGATGGTGATTCTAATAAATAAACATAGTACATTTCCTTAGGAATATTAGTTACAGGTAGCTCATCTTTGTAAATTCGTACTGGAAAATTGTATTCTTGTGGTAAATTGTCTTCATAAGCCAAGAGAGATTGCAAATAATATATAACAAGAAGCATGGGTTGAGATATTAAATTTTATTTAAATATTTTAAATTAATTAAATATTGATTAAAAATTAATTTATTGAAATAAAATAAACTAAAACTGTCTTGTAAATAGAATAGTTTTGCAAGGATATCAACAGTCTGATAGGCAATTTCAGCAATATAGCTTCTATTTCACATAATTATAAAAATCTAAACTCCTTTACAGAGATATCGAATTGTGAATAATTTATTTTTACATTCTCAAAAACATTTTACCCCTTTTAATAAAAATCTAGAACTTAAAAAATTAATAATCAGTTTCATTTATCATAAATTTATCTATATGTTATAATCTTTCAAAATTTATACAGACTCCAACTTCAAATAATGATTAATTTGTATTGAGTAATATAATTACTTGGCCTTAAATTACCTTTCCAACAATCTGATAGACTTTAAAATTTTATTTATTAAACTAACGTAATCTCACTGTTTTTGACTCCTATTTATACACTTTGGGGTATTTCTAATTTTTATTTATTAAACTAACGTAATCTCACTGTTTTTGACTCCTATTTATACACTTTGAGGTATTTCTAAATTTTATTTATTAAACTAACGTAATCTCACTGTTTTTGACTCCTATTTACATATTAAACGACATTAGTAGAATTTTAAATATTAATTTTCCATATAAATTTTTATGAATTCTAACGTCTTTTTAGACACTTTTATGTTAAAAAGTAATAGTAAAGGGTTCTATCTTCATATTTTTATATTTTTAAACGAAACACCCATCAAATTGTTTAAAATATACTTATCTCTGTTTCAATTATCAATTTCTGTTTTTCATCATTTTGAAGATGAGATTGAAAAGGGGCCTTTTTAGTAGAAAAATCTTTAAATTGATTACTTTGATATGCAAGACTATATTATGAATACCCCTTATTTGTACTTATAAAATAATCCCTTTTATAACACTCAGGTTATTTAAAAGATAAATGTATAATTTCTTTTAGTTTTACAACAATTAATTTTATATCTATATATTCACCACTTTAGGGGGAGGGGTAGAAAATTTCTTTATTCTTTTCAAAATATGAATTTTTTTATTTAATTAATTATTGCTAAGATTAAGAATGTTTCTTAAGGTTATATTTAGTAAATGAGAGTTATTTAGACATTTTAAAAAAATATCTAACCTACGTTAAAAAGATAGTATTCAAGATTGTTCAGTAGATATCTATTCTACAGCCTTTAATAGTTTAAGAAATCAAAAGCAGTTCATGATTTTGGTAGATAAATAGTAGGATTATTGTGTTAAACCCGAATAAGAACTAAAAATAAACTTTGTAAAATAAAATCTAACGGTTAATATTGCTATATTGTAAAATAAAATCTAACGATAATATTGCTATATTGTAAAATAAAATCTAACGGTTAATATTGATATATTGTAAAATAAAATCTAACGGTTAATATTGATATATTGTAAAATAAAATCTAACGATAATATCCCTAAACAAATAATATATTTTAGAATCTTTTTAACATTATATAGAGTCCACAATTGTATTAATACTACTTTATTAAAGGTTTGGTTCAAAATATATCTTACAATGCCAGTGTAATTATCCTTAAATAGACATACAGTCAGATGCATGCTCGAAAATATAGTTTTTTTTCCTCGTCTCAGGATGGGGAAATCCCTCATGGAGAACCTTGGGGTCTCAGCGAGTAACCTCAACCCCTCAGATACTGTGAGACTCTTACTTACTAAAACTCGAAAATATACTTAAAATACAATCCAGGTTCCATTTAAAATGAATTATTTTTTAAATATTTTTAATATACCGTTATTTGATTCATAAATTAAACCATTTTAATTATTTCCAAGAATTGCTTTTTCTCAATAAGTCGTACTAGCTTATTTTCCAAGGGATCACAAGAAGTAAACATCTCTACGTAGTCCATCAAATCTGAAGAAGCCCTGTTTTCAAGCCAATACAGACAAGAAGAGAGAATTTCATCATGGACACTCCAACTTTCAGAAGTAGATTTAAAATCTTTTAAGTTATCCAGAAAATCTCTCCAATTCTCCCAAGCAGAAGCTTGGGACTCATTCTTTATTTCAAAAGCTTTTTTCGAAATGACATAGATAGCACTGATTACATTAGCAAAGGTATCAAGATTGGGAATAGCTTTATTGACAATTTCTCTCACTGCGGGAGACTCATTCATGTCTTGCATCATACACCATAGATAGGCCACTATCCTAAAGTGTTTCACAGTCACAGAATCGAACATTTCGAGATAGTTTTTACTGCTGATATACAGCAGATCTGTAACGAACAGCTTTCCTTTATGAAAACAATCTTTAATTATCAGCCTGAAGATAGGCTCTTTAAAATTTTTAGCCTTGATTAGTCTTCTGAGATTGCTAGAGTTTTGAATAACAGCAGTACTTTGGAACTCTGAGCAATCTGAAATCAGCATATCTGAAATTTTTATATCAGTAAAGAACATTCCATTCTGAGCATCAATGACCAGAACAGTAGCATTATTGTAACTTCCACCCAACCTTGGACCAGTGAAATTATAGTTGTAGATGTAGACAGGAACATTCCTATCACCTTTGTATTGATCAGCAGATAGAACCAGAAGAATCCAAAGAAACAAACTTGTACATATGAATAACATTAAGGGCTAAGGATTTGTTGGTTAAATATTATAAAAAGTATAGAATTTGATAAATTAAAAACCGTCCAAAGATAGAATAAAAAATATACTGAAAAATATATTATATAGATTATTTATATAGGAAGATTATACTGAAATAATTTCATATAGATTATTTATATAGGAAGATTATACTGTTTATATAATTTCATATAGATTTTTATATAGGAAGATTATACTGTTTATATTATTTATATTGTTTTATATTTTTTTGATAAATTAAAAGATTTCATGCTTATATTGTTTATATTGTTTATAATACTTATAAGTTCATATTGTTTTATAATACTTATAAGTTCATATTGTTTTATAATACTTATAAGTTCATATTGTTTATATTGTTTATAATACTTATAAGTTCATATTGTTTATAATACTTATAAATTCATATTGTTTTATAATACTTATAAGTTCATATTGTTTTATATATATATTTTGATAAATTAAAAGATTTCAATACAACCAATTGATATTTATTTAAGTACCTTATTTAGATCTGTGGTTGCTTTCTTCATTACTTTAGATACAGCTAGTTCAAAGTCTTCCTGTGTTACATGGACTCTACGTTCTCTAAGAGCATACATCCCAGCTTCTGTACATACGGCTTTGACTTCAGCCCCAGAAGCCCCTACAAGCTTATTAGCTATAGCTTCTAAATTGAGACCTTTTGTAAGATTCATTTTTCTAGAGTGGATTTTAAGAATCTCCAGCCTGGCAGTCTCTTTGGGCTGGGGGAATTCTATCTTCCTGTCTATTCTACCAGCTCTCAACAAGGCAGGATCCAAGATATCTATTCTATTGGTAGCCATTATTACTTTGATGTTGTGGTGGCTCTCAAAGCCATCTAGTTGGTTGAGAAGCTCTAACATGGTTCTCTGGACTTCTGAGTCTGCACCAGAAGAGGACTCTGTTCTGGAAGAGCCTATAGAATCAATCTCGTCCATGAATATGATAGAAGGAGCATGCTCCCTAGCCATCACAAAGAGCTCTCTTACCAGCCTGGACCCCTCTCCAATATACTTCTGTACTAGCTCCGAGCCAGAGACTCTTATAAATTTACACTTGGTGTGGTGGGCTACAGCTCTAGCTAGCAGTGTCTTCCCAGTCCCAGGGGGGCCATAGAGTAGAACTCCTTTGGGTTGGGCTATCCCAAGATTCTCAAAAAGTTCAGGATGCTTGATAGGAAGCTCTATCACTTCTCTAATTTCTTTGATCTGCTCTTCTAGTCCCCCTATCATACTGTACGTAGAATCTGGAACCTTCTCTACCATCATCAGACTCACTAGGGGATCTACCTTGGCTGGGAGTATCCTGTGTACTTCGTAGGAATCACTGCGCAGGGCTACTCTCACCCCTGGCTTGAGATCATTATAGTCTATGTGGGACTCTACCTTAACCAAGTACTTGCCATCAGGATTGGTCTTCACTAGGACTCTATTGTTCCCCATCTTCTCTACTACTGTCCCAACATTTGAACTGGGTTCTTGGACTATAGAAATCTCCTCTCTTAGCATCCTTACTTGTTTGTTTATCTCAGATCTCCTCTGCTCTAAAACTTGTAGAGCTTTCTTCTTTCTCCCTATCAATTCATCCAACTCATCTATCTTGTCTTTGTAGAATGCTGTGATCATATTTGTTTGGGGTGTAAAAAATATAAAAGAAATAATATCATTAGGTCCATAACTCTTGTGCATAAAATTTATTCTTTGGTAGAAATAGAAATACTGTAAATTAAACATATTTGAACTTCATTTAACATTCCTATTAATAAATATTCATCCCTGTTAATAAAAAAATAAGAAATTATTTTTACCCCCTCTAAAAAGTACATTCACCGAGAAAAGTTGTGTAGAATATTGGTTTATGATACAAATGGATACTATAATGATGAAATATAGAAGAAATTGAATAAAATAAGTTATTAAATGAGCAATAGAGACTGTGTAATGAGTGGTTTAGATTGTGTCTAAAAAATAGTACTGAAATCTATTTCCACATTGTTGTAAACATAAATACGGTTTGTGCTAAAACATGGGTTTATTAATTTATGAATATTTATAGATCGGCCTGTCAAAGATGTCAAGGTATATAAAACGTCATCTATCGCTGATCTGCTATTTCAGAGCTGGTCCAACACACATATAAATGACCAAATAAAAGATCATTGAAGAACGTTTTTGTGTTTTAAATTTTTTAACCCCTAAAATAAAAAAAGATGTAAAAATTTAAAATAAGTAGAGAAACACAGAGGCGATATAAGAAGTTTAAAATTACTTAATCGTAGTTTAAAGCATGATTGTGAATTTTGGAGCATTAGCCGGTTGTTTTATATTGTGTACTTATTAAAATTTTCTAAATAACAAAAAAAATTACTTGTACAATTTAATAGTAATACATTTCCCATTCTCAAATGGTTGTCGATGGTAGTAAAATTTATAATTTATAATAAATTGACTAGAATAAACTGTGTAAACAAAACTTGTGTTATTTTATAGCCCAAATAAATCTCGATTATAAAACTATTCAAAACAATTTCTAACTTTGAATTTCAACAATATATAGTTTTATTGGACCTTTATAACAATAATCTAATCTGCCTATTAAAAACTCTATTTGTTTCTTGTTCATTTATCACCTCTTTAATATTAATATTTATTATCAACAAATAAACTTGTGCCGTAAGATTATCACCACAATCTTTGAGACCGGTTTTAAAATACTGATTTAAGCATGTGAGACTTATTTAATCAATTTTAAGTTGATTTTAAGTTTGATATTAAAGTCTAATTTTTAATGAAGAATTGAACAAACAAACCTAATAAAGCTATAAATAGAAATTGGGAAACATCCCCATGTCAAAAACATTTGATTCAGAATTACAAAGTACCTTTCTTTCAGGAATAACAAGAAATCTAAAAGAGAAAAATGGAGACTTTAGCAATTCAAAGAGTATAAAATCTCATATTCCCACACTTAAAGGGGTGACTACGCCACCTGTTTTTAGACAATGTGCAAAAATCAATAATAACAATACACTGCTTAATATTATCTTTGACCCACTGCCACATACTATGAAAACACCTCTAGTTAATAAAATCTACCTGGAACAAGATGAATTACCATCAGTTGGTACACAGGCCAATGAAACATCAAAGGTTCAATCACTTATAGCTAAGTTTGAACTGATAGCTTCTCAGAGACCAAAAGATCTACCAAACAATCCAAATAAGAATGTAAAGAAGCAACAGATAAATGTGACTGCACCATCACACATTTTACAATTTAACAAGACAATCTTAAATTCAAATCAAACTGTTTTGAAGAACATGCAGTCTCTGGAAAGTCCCTCTGAAACAATCTTTGACATCTCTTCAAAGATAAAAATATTTGAAGAAAAGGTAAGAACAGAAAAAAAGGCTTCTGAACCTACTAAAATGTCTTCAAAAGCAAATATAGATAGACTTTATAGCTTTCAAAGCCTAAAAAGGTTCTTTGAATCGTTAAATTAAAAATATTTTTTAATTACTAAAATTATATAAAAATGTATTCAATAGTGAAACGGAAAGGCTAATAAAGTACGATCTTGGTGGTCATTGAGCTTTTCAAACTCTATGGATTCAAAACTTATTTAATCCTGTATGTACTAACAAGGGATAGTGTGATAGATACCACGACATGTAATATCTAAAGTAGACTCCAAAGACCTAGAGACCTAAGGATGGGGTTTTGTATTCATTACTGAATAACACACATGCTTTTTTTATAAAAATTTAGATCAGAAAAGTCTTTCTAGATATGAAAAAAATACTGGGTGACACACTGTGGAAACCCATAAATAGGTAAACATTCAGCTTAGAAAAATACAAAATGTGACACAATGAAGTGTTTGATTCCTTTCATTTATCTGTACAGAGTTAGATTTGTAACACTGTCTGTACAAAATATTTATCCAACCAAATATTAAGATGTTCTTAAAGATTTAATTCTAATGACAATCCAAACGAAAATTAACACTAGAAGACGAGATTATACCTGTCGTGTTTCGAATTAAATAGTTTATTTGAGTTTGACTCCATTGGGGGTTTGGGTTGAAATTTGCTTTTAAGCGTTTCGGTGACGTCAATAAATTAAATTCTCGAATGTAACGTTCTAGGATTCTCGGTTCTGCTATTTTAATTTAGATTGAATTAAATTTCTATGGTTTTAATTTATCTTAGATTAAAATTTAATTTTACGTAAATTATACATTAAATTAAATTGGTTTTGAAATTTGGGTGAGTCTAGAAGCACTTTAGAATATGACAATACCTTATTACAATCTATAGCATGTTAGAATTGTCTAGTTTAAAATTTATAGCTAGTTAAATTTCGCAAATATACTTGTTAAAGGGTTCCCTGACATGGTAACAGAATATACAGTATGTTACAAAAATACCGATATTGATTTTATGATAAATTAATTTTATGAAGTATCAAAACTGAAAGCCATGGTTTTACAACTAATCTGGAGCTATAGCTCACCGCCTGATGACTCGTTTTTTTGCTTTTAGTTTTATTAAAGGATTTTTTATTTATTATATGAAGTATCAAAAGAAATTATTTGGTATTGAATTTATAACAAAATAAATTCATTGGAATTTTTTTTCCTCATCTCAGGATGGGGAAATCCCTCATGGAGAACCTTGGGGTCTTGGCGAGATACCTCAACCCCTTGGATACTGTGAGACTCCTACTCACTAAAACCCCACCCTGTGACTTCTATGGTGCGGCAAGCTCCGCCATATCCATTGGACTTTGGTTCCAGGAGAACTTTTAGTCACCGACTATAATCCGTTTGATCATAGCCTCCCTCAGTGGAATAATTCTCCCTTTTTCTAAGTTCATTGTGTGCAGATTCTTTTATAGCATATCGGATATTTAAAATATCATTTAATGTTGATAGAAGAATGTCAAGCTTTGAGCTTAGTTCTCTTTATGTGTGTCTTGTTTTACATGTAAATTAAAATTTGGCTGACAATTCATTTTATTTTGGTATCCCTTCTTCTTTGATTTTCTTTTTATATTTTTATTTTTAATTTAAATTGGTTTAAATTAAAGTTATGAGATGTTAAATTTTCCTCTTATCTGTACCTAATTCTAGGTGCTGTGATTTTCTAAACTTGCGTCATTTGTTAGTGTCTAGCTGCCTTGATTTTTCTAGAGGAGGTTGAGGTTCCTGAAGACTTATGCTATATTTAATTAACAGTATTTGTAAAGAAATTTTTTTTTCACATAAATTAATTTTTTAATTAATAAAAGAAAAGTAGGAAATGAATGAAATTGGAGGGGAATGGCTTTCATTCCACGACAATGTGACATTGTGGAGTCTTTTCTTCATATTTTATTATGTTTCTTTTTTCTTTTAAGCTAGTCTTTTTCTCTTTGACCTTTTCAATACATTTAACATCTTGAGAGGTAAAAAATTTAATATTTGATATTCAAGAATTAGTTTATTCTGATATACGGAGTCCGTAGTTTTGTTAAAAAGATGACCAACCTTTATAGATTTAATACAAAAAATCCGATATTAAAGAATGTACTGTTGGAGAGAATTAATGTTCTTATTGTTAATTAATATTTAATTAACAAACGCTTGATATCTTTAATTGAAAGATTTGACATTTCAAAAACTATAAAAGAAAATGCTTTTTAATTAAACATGCTTCCAATTAACAATATTATTTCGGGTAACAACATGTCCGTTATTCGGAACGTTCGATCGAGAGAGGGTACACTGTATTTAAAACACTTTTTTAAAATTAAAATGATTTTAAATGTATTAAATCTGTCTTATAATCACATGACGCACAGTATTTATATGCTATATACCTGTATCCCTACTTATAATCCTTTGAATTATAATAGAAATTTTTTGTTTAATAATGGCGTAGTGTCTCAATTGGGCTAAACCTAGATATGTGGAGGCCAAGGTAATAAAATAATCTTTTTTCTTCAAAAAACTTCTTAGCAAGCTTTGATTAATCCGATCATTATACTGCTAAAAAGTATAATGATCCACAAATCAAAGCAGACAGATTATTTGAAAGTATATTATCATATTTTTCTCGAAAAAACAATAGTTGCCTGGTAATTCTATAAGGGAAACAGTTCCATCCTGTTTTGTCCCATCTCCATGTAAAATAATCATTGACTTTTCGTTGTGACATCTCTTAATTGTTTAATGAGAAACAATTTTCACTTGTGACATCTTTCATAATGAAGTTTTTGATTTTTTCAATATATTTTCCTCCAGTATAGTAAATTATTTTTAGAAAGTTTTTTCTTTCTTCAATCTCCCTTTAAATGATCTAAAGCGAAATATTCGTTATATTTTTATAGTTATTGTTACTATAAAATACTTAATTTTTAGCAATTTATTTTTGACATTTAACTTCCTCGAAAGGGCACATACAATCTTGGATCTAATGACGAAGTTAACTGCATGGGTTAGTAAATCACGAAAACATTTATATATATTTTTAGAGGAAAAAATAAAAGAAAAATTTACAATGTTTTATCAAACTGTTTGCCATGGCAAATGATTAACACGATTGATAAATATTGAACAATACTTATTTTAAACACATTAGTAATTATATTTTCAACTTCTTTGTTCTATTTATTGCAAATTATCGATAAATGTCAACTCTGACTATTAAAATCTCCTTTTTGTTGAATTTTAATTAACTCAGATCGATTTTATATAATCTTACTGTCTGCTTTCACATTAATGGAGTCTAGCCAGAGTCAGATTAAGTAGATAAATCAAAGGAAGGTGTTTACCAATTGAGACAAAGTATCAAGGACAGATAATATCATAATGAAAGATTAATAGTTCTATTGTTTGTGAAAAACTATATAGAAGTTTTATTATTAAATAAACATGTTTTGTTCTAATCTCTATTTATATTAAAAACACACATATCTATCAACCCTAAACTTAACGTACTTTTTAATACGATCTTTTACACTGGTAGTTTATTTGACTAAGTATTTTTTGAATAAAAGAAATTACATGCATTTTAGGACCTCGTGTGCCTCAAAGTACGAACTGTTATTTTCTTAATTAAAAAAGTATTCCATTAAACATTGTCAAATGGTTTTGCAAGATTAATAATATAAATTTAATATACAGTATTTATTAGTAATCGTCTATATTTGGTTGCTCACTCGTATATATAGCTTGATGAAACTTGTTTAAATGGTACTTTAGACCATTATTGTTCTTGTATTTTCTAGAACAATCTTCGAAGGGACAGTTAAACTTCTTGAGAACTTGGTCTTTCTCTATCGTGTGAACATTGTCACAATGATATCGAAGACCAAATCCACACGAGAAAATTGATCCGCATTTATTACACTTAAACCTGGCATCGGTCGAAGATGCCCTTTTAAGTTTTTTTGTTGACGGGGTTTCAATCTCTATGAATTGTCCTTCCTCGAACCTTCTCTTGTTTTTCACCATTTCTTCATTGGCTGTATTTGTAGAGTCTCTATTATTGTCAATCGTTTTTGTGGTATCTCCGATTGGATTGACCTTTTCAGCAGTAGAAGCAATCTGTTTCTTAGTTGTTGGCTTATTCTTTATAGTTCTCTTGGTGCGTACAGTTATATCAGATTTCA
>SBJO01000159.1:0-14494 GCA_015832245.1 Nosema granulosis
ATAAAAATGGTTTTTACTTATAAATATTACAAGATTTTATTACTTAAATTATACAATATACGATTTCACAGTAATTAAATAATATCAAAAACATTGTAAAGATATATTAAATTATACTTTTTTATAATAGTTGTTGACAGTGACTTACAACGGGTAAAGTTTACAATATAAATGTACGTTTAGTATCTTTTTACCTTGCTTAAAATCTTTCTTAGATTGAAGTTTTCAAAAAATAAAGCAAATAATCTTTTATCACATTTATCGATTCATAACAATAAACCAATTGCTCACATTTATCGATTCATAACAATAAACCAACTGCTCACATTTTTAGTGGCAGCTTTAAACTTAAATTTATAGACAAATGCACTCTATTAAATATTTTCTAATCATCATAGTCTCTTTGGCTTTTGAATTACTAATTAGTAATGGATAATTTTTCCCAAGGCTTATAAAGGATACAGTTGTGAATCATTCGTTACAGACTCCTCAATTTGTTGATTTTAATCTCTAGGCTGAATTTGTATATTTATAAATAGGATTCCATCTAAGAATACAAAACATAAGCCTTAACCTATAAGACCATGTTATATACAACTCCAAAATAATCTATATTGGTAAATACCATCCACAATGGCTGTTTATTAACCTTCACTGCGCAATACCTTATAGACCACCTTTAAATTTCAAATTATAAACCACTTTATCCTTCTATTTAACATCAACGTATCTTTTTCCCACTATCTCTTTTGTAAGAGTCTTATTTATAAAACCATTTCTTCTGTTCATGATTAAGTTTATTGCTCTAACAATGATAAACTTCATTATCAACCAAACATGCTCCTTCTTTGATGACTTACTGCTAATATTGTGTTGATATTCTATTTTTAGAATCCAGTTTAATCTTTAAAAATTCTAACTTATACAATAAAGCAAGGTTTGAAGATTTATTCCTTACTGTTCAAATCAATACCAAAAAACGTAACAAATTATTTTCTCTTTTTTAAAAATTTGGTACAAAATAATCAGCAAATTCGTTATTTAAAGTTCAGAAAGATGAATCAAAGCTTCCAAGATCATTACAGATGCTAAATGATAATTTGATAAAATATTTTTAATGGAAAAACACAAAAATATTCACTTTTATTTAAAACTTTTAGGTGTTCAAATATTTTTTTAATATCCTCCTGTGTATAAAAATGCTAAAATCTTCATAATATTATTTAAATAATTAATTTTTGTAATCAACAACGTCTATAAATATATTTATATTAAAAACTCTAATTCCTCAATTTTTGATTAAAATAATGATTGTTTTTGTTATGAGATGTGTTTCTCTCCATCTCCTATAAATATATTTATATTAAAAACTCTAAGATAATAAGTAACAGTTTTAATAAATTTTTAAGTTTTAAATTCATTAAAGTGAACAATAACAGTTTTTAGTCTACTGCTTTGCTTACCCCATGGAGGAATATTCTACAAAGAAAAAAGATCTTCTCGACGAAATACTACAAGCTACCAATAAGGATCCAATCATCAGTGAATATATATCCATACACAAAGAAGTTCTTGATACGAAAGAAAATCTTGTTAACAGTGCACATTACACGACTGTTGTTTCAAAAATCAACTCTTTGTCAGATGCTGTTGATGATTTCGAAATAAAGTCTTGTGTTACCGAGAGAAAATGTCCTCTCACACAGGAGAAGATTAAGAACCCTTTTTACTCTACTTGTGGACACGTCTTCGAGAGATCCGCAATAAAAAACTTTCTAAAGGCCAGTTCGAATTGCTGTCCCACTGTGGGGTGCAAGAAACGAATAGAGGAGAAGAAGTAACCAGAACTTGTAAAGATCTAATAAACGGACATAAATTTGTTTTTTACTTTTACAGTTATTAATTTAAACCTTAAATAATGTCTAGCCGTTTCGATATTAATAATTTCCCATTCTTTTATAAATTAATATTCGTTTTATAGAATGCTCCTTATTGGATAATTTACTAAATAACCCTAAGGAATATTTTATTCATAAAAGGTAAATTTAATTTGTGGACGCTTGAACCATTAATGGCTGTGTTTGATCATTTGCGTCCAATCAAACACCTCAACCCCTTTTATAAAATAAATAAAAACATACAAAAAGCAAAGTGGAAAAGAGGGCTAAGAAAATGACAAAACTTAAATTTAGATACATTGATTCAGAGTTCATGAAGAAGAGCAACATACAGTATCGAACAAACAGGATATGTAACCAGAAGTACAGATGGTATACTTTGTTTTTCTGGGTATTCGCACAGCAATTTGAGTTTTTCTTTAATACGTATTTCTTTTTTATAGCAGTTACACAGATCTTCGAGAAGTTTGCTATAACCTCCCCAGTGAGTTCAATAGCTCCTTGGGTACTCGTACTGATGATCAGCCTACTTAAAGAAGGATATGATGACTACAAACGGTTTGAACGGGATAAAGCTCTGAATAACCAGTCGTACATTCGCTATGAAAAAGGTAAATTTGTCCGTATCAAAAGCTCAGATATTCGTGTAGGTGACATCATCCTTCTGCAGAAGAATGAGCGCGTGCCTGCAGACATGGTTCTTCTCAAGACTGCAGACTACAGTGGACAGCTGTTTGTTCGAACAGATCAATTGGATGGAGAAACAGACTGGAAAGCCAGAAGCACATTGCCTTTTATACACAATGGGGACATGGGACTTTTAGAGCACGTCAAAGTGATTGCAGAGTCTCCGCACAAGGATATATACACTTTCAATGGCAGTATAACAACAGAATCATTCGGAGAAGAGTTCTTCAGCAATATCGAGTTTGAAGATGGGCAGTCTAAAGGGTTTTTCTCTGATAAAGGGTTTTTCTCTGGTAAAGGTTTTTTCTCTGATAGATTTAAATCAAGACAGGTAGATGAAAATTCTCAAACAGAACAAGTTGAACTGGATGTCTATGATTGGGTATACCGAAAGAATCAGGAGGATGAAAAAGAAACAGGCCTAGGTGTTATCTTGAACGATTCAGATATTCCAGGACATGAAATTAAAAATTTAGAAACTGAGGAAGCAAAACCTGAGGAGATGTTGGAGAACAAGACAGTCGAAGACAATGCGGAAACCCTCAAAACTGTGCCTATAGAAAAAATTACAGAGACTAAGCTTGGAGTACACGGGCTTTCTTTAGACAATATGCTGTGGATGAACACGTCTATAGCAACCAGTTCAGCCTTGGGATTTGTTGTTTACACTGGAGATGACGCACGAGCAATGATGAACACTTCTAAGCCTAGAAACAAAATAGGAATCTTTGATGAAGAAATAAACAACTACAGTAAATTTCTTGGTATTACAAGTGCACTGATAGCTGGAATATTTACCTGGCTCAAAGGAGAGACAGAAGAGAGGCTTTTAGTGTTTGTGAAGTTTATTGTTCTTTTTTCTTCAATTATTCCAATCAGTTTGAAGATAACAATAGATATGGGAAGATACGCCTATGCCTACGACATTTCTAACAATGAAAATATCAAAGGGACTGTTGTGCGCAACTCCAACGTACCTGAAGAACTCGGCAGAATAAGCTATTTTCTATCTGATAAGACGGGTACTCTAACGAAGAATGAGATGGAGATGAAGAAGGTCCACATAGGTGCAGCACTCCTCTCTGAAGACAATTTCGACGAGCTCAAGCAAAGCATGGCAAAGTTTCTTGAAAAGAAGAAAGACGACAAGCAAATGTTTTCAAGGAACAAGAGAGATATCTACACGAAGTCTTACGAGGCTGTCGAGGCCCTTAGTGTCTGCCACAATGTCACCCCAGTGGTTTCTGATAATGGTGCTACTTCGTATCAGGCTTCTAGTCCTGATGAAGTAGCTATCGTGCAGTGGACCGAATCTGTAGGAATGAAGCTTGTAAACAGGACTAAAACTCTTATAACTATCGAGAATATACTTAATGAACGTGTAGATTATGAGATTCTGTACATATTTCCTTTTACTTCTGAGACCAAGCGTATGGGAATCATAGTACGCCAGAACAATACTATCTCATTTATTCTCAAAGGAGCTGATGCGGTTATGAACAAAATCATCATCAAAAACGAATGGTGCGAGGAGGAAGTTGAAAACATGGCAAGAGATGGCCTACGTACGCTCATCATAGCCAAACGCATTTTAACGGACAATGAATTCCAAGATTTTGATAGAATTTACACAGAAGCCAAAGCATCGCTGGAGAATAGATATGAACGTATCGAAGAAGCAATGAAATTTATTGAAAAGGATTTATACGCAGTGGGTCTTACTGGTGTAGAAGACAAGCTTCAGGACAATGTCAAAGTCACTCTGGAGACTCTTCGAAATGCTGGGATCAAGGTCTGGATGCTGACTGGAGACAAAATAGAAACAGCTATCTCCATTGCTGTATCTTCTCGAATCCTCACTAAAGATTCCTTCTACATAATTCTAGACAACTTAAAGGATCTCGATGTTCTTGATAGTAAACTTAAGGAGATAGAAAGATCCCATTTCAACTCTATTATTGTAGATGGTACTTCTATGGGACTTATCATGGAGTATAGATTCGATGAATTTATTAAATTTGCATCTGAAATGGATGTTATTGTAGGCTGTAGGTTCTCTCCTACGCAGAAAGCTCTCTGTGCAAGGCATCTTAAGAACCTAACTAAGAAGATTGTATGCTGCATAGGAGATGGTGGAAATGATGTCTCTATGATCACAGAAGCTAATGTAGGAATAGGTATAGTGGGCAAGGAGGGGAACCAAGCTTCATTGGCTGCTGACTATTCCATCTTGAGATTCTGTGATGTCACTGAATTGATCTTGTGGCATGGTAGAAATAGCTACAAAAACAGCTCTATTCTAGCATATCTCATCATCCACAGAGGAACAATTCTTTCTGTCTTGCAAGGCCTCTTCTGTTCCTTCATTAGATTCATTCCTTTTAATTTATACAATGGTATTATTCTCATAGCCTTCGTGTCTCTTTATACTTTCTTCCCCATCTTCTCTGCTGTGTACACTAGCGATGTCACTCGTGAGACTGCTAGGAAGTTTCCTGAGATCTATAAAGAGCTATTGGAGAACAAATTGCTGTCTATCAAAGAGTTTGCTTCTTGGAACATGATGTCTTTCTATCAGGGCACAGTAATAATGATCTTAACTCTCATGTCCAAGCAAGAACTATTTGCCATTTCTACTATTACATTTACTTCTCTAATCATCAATGAGATATCTATGGTCTTTTTGACTGTAAGTAGAATCAACAAATACGTAGTCACTGCCTGTGTGCTCTCCAGTCTTATCTACATGTTCAGCTTTATATTCTTTAGGCAATCTTTCTATCTTGACCAGCCTTTCTACATATTCATTCCTAAAGTACTGGGAATCAACCTTGTAGCCATATCACTCATGTTGATTAAGATAGCATTTGAATACTACAGACCATCAACATCCAGTAAACTAGAGAGCTCTGCTGTATAGCCTAAAAATTCGTCTAGAAAATATAACAAAACGCACGCCCTAACATCTAAATAAATCGATTAATTAAAAAGCTTAAAATATAACTTATTAAATTTAATAAAATACAATCAGTGTCTTATTTTTTTGGTTTGACTGTACAGCATATATTGGGATTGATAAAGATCAACCAACAACCGTTTAGATATATTTATAGGATGAACATAGCTGCATTCACCTTTTTTTGTGCAAAAGCCTTTCAAATAATCACCACACACAGCTTCTGAAATATCTATCATAGCACCCCTCTCCACCTTTATCTCTGTGTAATAATATGTTCGTTTGGAAAGACCAGCAATGGCATTATTTGCACACTCCACATCCTTGAACTGGATGTAGACATTTCCTGCTATGTGTCGACATGAATTTGCAGCAATGAAAAGCTGTGAAATCTGACCATATCCCAAGGATATCTCAGTAAAAATGTCTTCAAAAAATATTTCAGTGTGCAAAATTTTCTCGAAATTATCGAGTGTTGATTTTAAATCCACATCGGGGAATAAATATAAGCTCTTTAAAACTATACATGGAGATGTATGGCGTATTGAATGGCTTTTGATGCAATCATCCCCATGTTTACAGGCATTGGTCTTTGAAAAAAAACTACAAATTGGTTTGACCATAAGGGTAACAGTAAATTATGTTTATTGAGCAAAAAAATAATCTCTTAAATGGGTTATCGGAAGAAATAGTCTTTTCACAATATTTGATGTGCCACTGTTTGCTTCTGTTTCACTTTCTGACTCACTTGTTTTTACGTCTCGATTCAGAGCTTCCCTGTCGGATTCTGTTTCATCTTCTACATCTTTTAGATTTACGAAAACAAAATCCTCTGGGTCTATACATTCCTCTGTTTCAGCACTTTCCTCTGTTTCAGCACTTTCCTCTGGGTCTATACTTTCCTCTTCGTAAACAAATTCCTCTTCGTCTACACTTCCCTCTGTGCCTATACTTACAAATTCCTCTTCGTCTACACTTTCCTCTTCGTTTACACTTTCCTCTTCGTCTACACTTTCCTCTTCGTCTACACTTTCTTCTTCGTCTACACTTTTTACTTCTTTCACACTTTTTACTTCTTCAATTGTAACATCTAACTTTGCTAAATAATCTGCAGTTGCCATAATGTTGAGAAATCTTCGAGCTATTATTATATCACTAATACATATAGTTAAGAAATCCTCTACTGTGTAATATTCGTAATATATTTTAGATATGAATTCAATTTCTAACCATGTAACGGTTTTTTTCAAATAGATTTTGTTTAAGATTTCAAATAGTCTATCAATGTCTTTATTCTTCATAATTCCCAAGTAGTGATCTAATAGATCTACCATGGTTGAAAAGAACGCTTTGTCTTGCTTCGAAGTATTTGTATTACTAAATTTATAAAATGCCTGTGTGCGCAATTTTTTTTTACTTTTATTTATACATTCTACATGGAGATCAAGTTGCTTACAAACATCTTTTTCCAAAAACTCTAAAAAGATGTCCAATGTTTCGATCTTTATTTTTTTTTCTTCTAAAGAGTAAATTAAATATAGACTTGAATAGATAAGTAAAAAATCATCAAAGGTGAAGTTAGCAAAATCAAGAAAAAATCTTAACAAACGACAACCATTTGTGTATCCGGTCGACAAATAAAATTTTATAACATCACTTCCTTCGCGTTTAAAGTTCCTGATATCAACAATCCACGCCATTTTCTTCATATTAGTCGCATCAGTTCGTAATCTTAGTTCACTTTTACATTTTTTTATACTATCAGAAACCAAAATATTTTTCTTTTTATTTAAATAATCAATCAAAGCTCGTTTTTCTGCACAAGTATGTTTGATTTTGACACATTTAACCTCGTCGTTACTGTACACATATTGAATAAATGACTCATATTTAAAACTAACATTGGCAGCCGTAAAACCACTCTTAAGTGTCTTGATAATAGATTCTATTTCTTCTTCTTTTGGAGAAATAAATTGTTCAAGAACATCTTTTTTCACACATTGTAGAAATTTGTTCATAGAATTATTTGGTACGCATTTTAGAAATTTATTTTTAAAATTATTTGGTGCGGACAAATATGTTTTATCTAAAACGAAGTTACAAAGTCTTAAATTTTCACTTTTATGTTCTTTCAGAAACATATTGTATTCATTTAAGTATACTTCTTTAAATGATAGCATTTCTTTTCTCTCTTTGTGATATCCCAATAAGAATCTGTACATTTTGTTCCTCATTTCATCTTCTTTTGAAAGCTTTATATTCAATCCAATATCAATGTATTTCTCAAATTCAAAATTGCCATAGTCAAAGACAGAAACTTTAACATTTTTTTCTTTTTCTTGTGTACATAACACTCCATTTCTTAAATATAAAAAAAACACGAAAATCATTATGGGTGATGAAAAATCATATAAAACTACTTTTAATTAAGCTTTTTTGTAGTTTTTCTTTGTACGTAATTTCTATTTTTTATGGACACTTGAAAAAATTTACATTTGATTTGTAATCGTTTGCAATCTGGATATCAAAGACACTATAATCTGTCTAATTAACCTACTTTGTATTTTTTATCATATTTAGAAAATGTTTTTCTATCTTTTTTATCATATTTAGAAAATGTTTTTCTATGTTTTGTTACATCTTAGTGGAAATAAAAAGATGTTTATAAAACACATATCTAAACTAACATTGGCAATGATATGCTGCCTTGTAAATATAGCTATTACAGTTTTAATACAGACAGTTTACATATTATAAAATTCAACTTTATTAAAGCAAATTGGATTTTTAATTTATCAAATATCGTTAATTACTAGAAAATTATAATTTCCAAGCAGTATTATTTAGATTTAAACCTCGAACAATATATAAAAATCCTTAATATAAAAGTTGGTCTAATTAAAGAACCTGTGTGAGGCTGATAACCTGTATATGTAAAACTTTTCTCAAAGAGTGGTATATAAATGCATTTGGGATTAATTGAGTCTAGAAGGTGTTAACCAAAGGGTAAAAAGAGCAACCTATTTTTAAAATTGCTATCATATTTAAGTATAACATGTGATCAACATGGATCATTGAAATTTTTGATAGTGTTGTTATAATATTAAAAATGTTCGTAAAGAGTCGAACTCTCTTGTAGTATACTAAAAAGTTCTAGTGTAAATATTTTTTTAAAAATAATAGAGATTACCAAAAGCAGATAATCATGAATCCCCTCTCTATTAGAGATCGAGGACACCAAATATCATTTTAACAGGGAAATCTAAAACAGTGTTTCTCGGGATACCTCGTAGAGGCCCTGTTAAAAATTATTGAAGGTTAAACATGGTTGTTTAAATTAAAAGAAAATGAAATGAACAACCTAAAAGTAAAAACACCAACACTATTTCTGTATTAAAGTTGGTTAGCTTTTTTATATTGGGTTCTAATCTTGTTAATTTTAAACGTAGATGTTTGGTATTTTTAGCCTTTCTCAACTTGGAAGATCAAAGTAATATTTTTATCTTGTATATCAATTTATAAACATAAATAATAGACCTATCTAAATATATATTCTCACAGTATTTGATGTGAAAGCGATCGCAGAAGCACACATTCAAGCCTCTATGTAAGATTTCTCCCCACCTAGACTTAAAAAAGAAAAATCTAAATATATATATGTTTTCCACAAATAACATCAGCAGATGTTTAGTAATATTTAGTCTTTTTTTTATAAGCAAAACAATATCAAAACTAAACTCGCATTCAGACAAATATGAAGGAGCAAAAATATTCTGGTGTATTTACTTATATTTAAACATTCTGAATAGTTTTCATCAAAAAGCCTTAATATCAACACCATTCTGCATTTCTATAAGTTTTGCCTGAAATTTAATATTTTCAACAATATGCAAAACTCCCAACAGAGGACGTGCAATACAATTATGTATAAAAAACGTTAAAAATCTAATTTTTTTCATTCAAATTAGAAGATGACTAAAAATTACATTAAACGCTTCTTCGTTGACATCACATTTTCAACCAAAAAAAATGTTACACGAGGCTGTGCTCGTGTCGATAGATGTAGAATTAGGGGTGCAAAGTAACTGTTTATTATTGTTGTTTTTCCTTAGTTTGTCCTGTATACTCATCACCATCTACGTATTTATACTAAAGTATATCAATTGCAATATTACATTGATATTGCGCATGATCCGTAATATAAAAAACTGATGGGAACAGAGGAGTAGAAATACTAAGTGAGAGTACATCAAGCAATAGATCATAAGAGTGGTCTGTTGTTGATGTTAAATTGAGACTCGCCATCCTTGTGTAGTGGCAGTCTCAATGTCAGCGATAAAGCTTCGCCTGACAAAAACATTTTAGATCCCTTTTACAAGTTTCCTTCGCCATAGATTGATTTTTGAAATGAAGCCAAATATTTTATACAAACTAACTGTCGTTTTATGTGTTTACAGAAAGTAAGAATCTAAAAAGAACACAATTCCATTACCAGTAATTTAATATTAATTTTACTTGTTAAATATTGTTTTGTGAGTATTCACAGCCTCATTTGTGTTATAAAGAAAATCGTTTTAAATTCAACTTTTTTCTCAAGAAATTAAATTTATCAACTTAAGAAACAGTACTTTAGACATTGGGTTTTGTCGCAGAACTCCAATATATAAAATTTCTTTTTCTTGAATCTATAAAAGATCGAGAGAAAAAAAGGTTGCAAACTTAAGCAAGCTAATTTTTTGTGGAAATGTCTTAAAAACCAAGTATACCCCTACTGGATAATTCGATTTGTTTTCGGAATCTCAATAAATTACACGAGTAGTAAAAAAACACAAAATACTTGCACGTCCTGCTATCAACAATGACTTCTAAAGAAGCTTCAGTAAAATAATTAAATTTTTGGAAGATTCTTGTGGTAGAATGTTCATTAAAACACAAGAGATTCAGTGTATATTATATTTTAATTTATAAAAATTTGGTTATGTTAAACGAGTACGATAAAACTAAGGAATTTCACACAAGCCTAATAGCTAACATGAGTTTTAAATTTAAAATCTAAGGCTTTTATAGGTAGATTCAGCCCTATTTATTAAAATTTTGTTCTAACTAAGAAACACAAACAATTTTAAGTACATTAGATAACGTTTCAGTGTTTTTCTTCTACAATTCATTTGTTAATTTACACAGGCTAAGGATCATTACAAAAAGAAATATATATTGATCAGCCTGAAAGCCATGGTTTTACAACTAAGCTGGGAAAATTGCTATCCGCCTGAATGGCTCATTTTCTTGCTTTTAGTTTCATTAAAGAACATTTTATTTATATATTGATCAGAGTTTATCTTCGGTTTATACCAAGTTATCACATACATTACTTTACATAAAAAAATTATTAATTGATTGATGAATCTATTTTTTAAAAAATAAGAATTAATTTTTCATATTTTCAATTTATATACAAAATAAGACCAAAGACCCTATGAGATCCATTTTTGTTTAATGTTTGAATCTATTTTTAAAAAATAAGAATTAATTTTTCATATTTTCAATTTATATACAAAATAAGACCAAAGACCCTATGAGATCCATTTTTGTTTAATGTTTTTACCATTTTCATAATATTGTTTTTAAATTTAAGTTGAGGAGTTTTCAACAATGATATAGTTCAGACTGGTACCTGTTTTCACAATATTAACATAATGTAAACTTTCTGTCTTTGTTTCAAAAAATGTATCCTTAAAGTCTTCAACTTGGTAAATCAAATAATAAACCTTGCAAATGGGTATTAAATCCTGATACGATATTTTACCATTCAGAATTTTCTTAAATACGTCAAATAGAGATTCAAGATCTTTATATCGCATGTACTGTCTGTATGAATTGAATATTAAAATCATATCTTTAAAGAAAGATTGCACGTGCAATCTTGTTGTCTCATCTTTAATTTTATTGTTATAGTTCAAAATCTCATCAAATTTTTTTATATTCGGATTTATTTTCCGTAAAAGATACAGCACATCATTATCGCTTACCAATTCTAATTCACGGGCGATGGTAGCTTTAAGATCACGATAGTTGCTTTCTTGTAGCGCTATCTTTGGGTTTTTATTATTGTTTTTCTTTCTTCCACACTTTTTTTCTGTTCTTATTTGTGAATGTAATTTATCAAGAGATATTATCCAAGAAAATGTATATAAATAACTGTTGTTACCAACTAACAATGAATCAACATACAATCTAGTAAATAGTTCTACACAGTCCTTTGGATATGAAAGCCTTTTTTTTAACGTTTCTATTTCAAAAATTATAACCTTCTTAATAGCCTCAGAGATATTATCCATAGATAGATCATTTATTAAAACATCTACAATTTTTGATACAGTTAATTTGTCAAAGGTTTCTGTAAAAAGTTCTTCTGCAATTAGTTCTTTGGTTTTGGCTACATAGTGAAGATATTTACGACTTAATATATATTTAAAACTATCCCTTAAAAAATTAGAGATTTTAAAGGGATCACCGCCGAGCTTCTCTCTAAACTCTTCGTATTCTTTTATCTGTTTCTTGTTAAGAAGGTTTAATACGTTATTCTTGTGCATTCCATTCATATACTCAAACATGATTTCGTGAATTGTTTTGTCCCCGTTATTTTTTTCATCAATTGATAGATTCTGAAGAAAATCAGAAATATCTTTGTGGCTATAATCGTATATTGAGACAGTAAAAGGCACGGCACATCTGTCTAATATAAAAAACAAGTAAATTGGAAGATGCATTTAAGGGTAGTTGTTTTCTGATAAAAAAATTAAAAAAAAATTAAAAAAGGCTATAAAAAAGTCTAGATGCATTTTTAAAGCATATAATCGAATTTCAAATAAGTGTAAGACACTGGTTTTTTAATCACTTTTAATCTCGTGGAAGCACACCATAAACTTTTTTGAAATCAAATTTGTTTAAATTAAAAAAAAATATATCAATAAACAAATTTGATATTTCTACTGTGGGTAGATTGAGAAAAAAACGAGTGTTATAAAATAATCTTTTAATTACCACCTAAAAGGATAGAATTTCAGCCTATATATATACGTCTTATTTTAAATTAAATTAAATTAACGACCCTTATAAAGAATATATTAAATCAATTAATTTAAAACATCTGGCGGAATAGCATTGATCGTTTATTGTCACTGTTTTATGTTTATTTAAAAGATCTCGTTAATAAAGAGATATCACTGCTGATCACTGTTAACGTTAGGTAATAAATAAATACTCTGCCTACACACTGGAAGATGCTTGAACAATTCAATAGACAGTTTTATTCTTAAAAATAGATTAAATTCTAATCAATCGGTTTTTAATTTTAAAGTCATTTTCTTAAGAAACTCAACACCATAAAATACACCATATTTCTCTAGTTCGGATTTAACATCTTCCGAAGTTAGAAAAGAACTATTTGCGAAATTATTTTTTTGATCACTAACAATTAAATTGAAAGAATTCTGTTTTGCATTCACCGGACAGTTTGCTCTATCTATAGGACTACTGTTTGCTCTATCTATAGGACTACTGTTTGTTCTATCTATAGGACTACTGTTTGTTCTATCTATAGGACTACTGTTTGCTCTATCTATATGATTACAGTTTGCTCTATCTATATGAGTACAGTTTGTTCTATCAAAAGGATTACTATTTGCCATATCTATATGATTACTGCACCCTGTCTTTAGGACTACTGTTTGATATTTTGTGTAAACCATTTCAAAGAAGAGCTTTTGTTAGAATCCTTTAACTATCATCTTGTACTATTCGAAAAATTTAGACTCTTGCTAAGACTTTTGGTGTTTATAAAAATGTTTTAGTACGATCAGTAGATAAAGAACAATATTTTAGAACAAAAAACAAATAAAGTTTTGTTTTTACATTGCATTCATATAATAGTTTTCTTTAGAAAACTTCATTGACCGTACTTCACACCAAACTATCTGTCTTTACTTGAACAAGCATCTATAGAGATAGAATTATTAAAAAACTTTACAACCATTGTATCGCCAAAGCAAATACAAGATTTTCGTTTTTATTTTTTAGAAAGCCAAGTAAAGAACACACTACAACAAATTTCACTCTATTTAAAAATGGCAGGTATAGAGTACCAAAATTGCATTAATAGTAAATAATTCTCTAATACTTGATAAATACAATTTTAAGTCCACAAAAAAATATTTTGAGGCCATGAAATATTCTTCGTTTTGTTTATTTGTATAAATGACAATTCTGTTCACATTTTTAGGCGTAAACATCTCAAAAATATTTTTCTCGAAATGTTGTTTGGATTTCTTTAAAAAGTCATAAGTTTTCTATATTACCTTAGCTAATAGTTTCAAAATCCAAAACTATACCACTTACAAACTCCTTCGTATCAAGAACTATTTTTAATAATACTTTCTTTTTATATGCATTCACCTTCTCCTGTGCAATAAATACGGAGTCAAATCGACGAAAAGGTTCAAAACCGCTTTGTGCAACAGATTGTACTGAACAAATATATGTTGAACCCCGTGTAGATATATTTTTCAAGGCCAATATCAAAATCAAGCACATTTATCCAGACTTAGTCGTAATAAACAAGCGTAAAAAAGAAATATTGATTGTATAAGTCGGTATTGCATCTGGATACAACCTCCAGTGAGTCGAAACGGATAAAGTATGATCTGATATTGAAACCCTGTAGTCTAGTGGTAGAACGCCGGGTTCGTGTTCGTAGCTCGGAGGGGACGGGTCAGAATCTCGGTTTATTTGTATTTCTCTGGAGATGAGGTATAATGTAAGGTTTCGATCGTTGTCAGAAGGTCTTGCATGTAAGAACGGTTAATTCCTAATTACCCTTGAAACTAGGCCCATAGGTCCTAGGGGATTGCTCCAGTTGATTTGCAAGTCTTGTAGTTTAATGATAAAATACTTC
>SBJO01000160.1:0-14430 GCA_015832245.1 Nosema granulosis
ATGTTTCTATCTTGTAGGTAGCAAAGCGCACCTTCATCCCGTGCTATGTTATTACCTTTTGTAAGCCAGAATGAAGAATCTTTCAGTGAGAAGGTAGGATTTTTGGATCGGCTGTACAATTTTTTGTAAGCGCACCTTCATCCCGTGCTATGTTATTACCTTTTGTAAGCCAGAGTGAAGAATCTTTCAGGAGAAGGTAGGATTTTTGGATTAGCTGTACAATTTTTTGTGTTGATGTATCTTGATAATTTAATCATACAGCACTCCTCTTTGTTTACTTCGTATTACATCGAGGGTCAAATCCGCATCTTCTTTAAGGTTATACTTGACTCTTAGGTATGCTTTGATTTGTGAGAAATGTGTAAAGTTTTTCCTTTCAACTTCTAAGATAGCTTTACTTCTTAGAGAGGTGCTTCTGGTGTTAAAGTAGTTATATAGTTTCAAGACTAATATAGACAGTTATTGTTTATTAATTTACTTTAAAATATGTTTATATGATCTTTAAAACGCCAATAGAAAATTTCAGTATAAATAGAGCTCTATCAAAGAGGTTACTATTGAATATATATTTAGACATCAATATCGTTTTAATACACCAAATAACTATCACATTCCCATTCTTAGAATGGAATAGCTCTGCTAGTAATTATATATTTAAGCTAAAGTAAGGTTTAATTTCACTTTATGGCATACTTATAATGTCAACAATATAATATTCCTGAACAAATAATGTCATAGAAGGTTGACTCAATATCTTTGATCATACATTTGGGATTTCTAAACATAGATTTTATATGTTGCTCAAAAAATAAAAAGAAGAAGATATATTTAGGAGCGTGAGATTCAACAGGATGAATTAGGACAAATATTTGTGGAGTAAGAAATCCAGTTATCTGAGAATTTGGGGTTTAGATTGTCAACACCTTGGCTTTGGATATTTAGTAGTTTTTATCGGAATTTTATATTATAATTAGAAGTTTTCTTTTTCTAAAATAATGCCAAATTTTTTAATTTCGGCTATTATCTCCGGACTCCAAACTAGTATTAATAGATGCAAACTGGTGTTTCAAAATATGTAGATTTTCTCAAGGAAAGTCTTTTTGCTTATATGGGCATGCCAGATTACACTTTTCAACAGGATAACTATCCAAAACACATTTCTTCAAAAGCAAAAAAAAATCGAATTCAAAGACATTAAACTGCTTCCTTTTCCAGTACAAGCTACAGATTTAACCCCATTGAAGCACTGTCGCAATTATAAAGGCAAACCTTTCTAAACATAACCCTAAAAAAGAGGAATTAAAAAGTGAAAGATTCAGGAATGTAATTCAATTTTCATTGAAACGAGCTAGAAGAGTTCAATGAAATTGAAAAGAGGACAAAAGCGGCCACACAACTTTTAATATGCATTATTTTTTAGCAAAAATTTATTAAAATCACTTTATGTGCCAATTATAAATATTGTTAAGGCGAACTTCTTATGAGTATTTTCTATAAAAGTGAACGTCTTTATTATTTAGAATTGAAAGGACAAAAAAGAGTAGGTAAATCAATATGATTTTTTTAACATATTGTATAAGATATGAGGCAAGCAAAAAACTAATTTTATTTTCCTGAATGAGAGAAGAAACAAAGATCCTCTGTTATAGCCTTTTATTTGTAACTTTAAATATCAAATCTAATACTTACAGTAGTATATCAAATAGTATTTTTAATGCAAAACTAAGATTTCTATGAACAATGGCCGTGTTGACAAAATTACAAAAAACTGCGATTCACTGAGAGATGTCTGAAATATAAATTAGTAGGTAAGTTTATGTTTATTGATAATAAAAATCTAAATATTTTGGCATTAAACTGGAATGTTATAATATATTTCTTAAACAGGATATATATCTAAGAAAATCTATAAGATGGAGCAATAACATTTGATTTTACATTTAAAGACTAATATCATATCAAAAACTAATGAAGCTCACATTAAATAAAAAATCAGAGGTTACTACGTTGAAAGAAGATATTACCAATTATGTATAAATATAATTTCTAAGAAATGTAGATCTCTTGTTTACAGTATCTAAAATACATACGAAGAGAATAAATCTAATAGAAAAAATATTTTGTATCGGAGTTTGCTATTCTAATTAAAAAGTCTTAAGGTTATAAATGAAATAAAAAGGTTTAATTTCTTGCTTTGAATATAATACTTGATGTTCAAATTTATTTTGGTGAGATGGTAAGTACATTCACAGTAATAACAAGCGTTTCTTTTTGGAGATAATCTATCAATATTAAAATGGTCAATTTTCATTGCTACCTGAAACGCAGTGTAGCAAGCTATTTTAGAGAATTATTTAACATTAAAAATAAACACACAGTTCGAATGGTCTATAATCTTACTTATGGTAAGTTTTTAAGCAGCTCTATAAATGAGTAATAATACAAAAGAGTTTTTATTACTATGTTGACCAAGATTGTAGTTTTTGAACTCAAAGTTTTAGATTAAACAAGGTCACAATGTAGATTACTTTTGTTTGGAAGTGAAATGTAATTAATAATTTCATTTTTTAGATATTGATAAAAACTGCAAAGAATCATAATAAAACTAGTAATTATTGTTGTAAACCCCAATATGAATAGAAAATAATTTTAAAAATTGATTTTAGGTGTTATCAACTCTGTTTTAAGATCTCAATTCCAATAAAAAAGTTTTTATTGTTAAAAACCAATGTGGTAAATTAATCAGAAAAGGAAGCTTTGTAGATGAGTAAATTTAATATTTAAGTCTTTTAAACCCACTGTAATTTAAATATACCAATAGAAATATATACAAAACATTAAGTGTAAACTATTTGTAAGATTTTTAATTATATATATATTGATACCAATAGAAACATACACAAAACATTAAGTGTAAACTATTTGTAAGATTTTTAATTATATATATATTGATACCAATAGAAACATATACAAAACATTAAGTGTAAACTATTTGTAAGATTTTTAATTACATCTCACCACTACAAATTATTTCACTTAATTTGTATCATTAGATGCACAAAATATCTTCTAATGCTTATTTTAGACCAATATTTGTTTAAATATACCATTTATTGTTATTCCTAAATTATATTGACATCTATTTTTCTTAGTATCATAAATCCTCCTTATCTTTTTTGGTCCCATAAATGAGCAAATATACATCTTCTACGACTCAAAACAATGAACAAACTCGAAAACTGTTCAGAGAAGATAAACAAAGTGATGAAATTCTCAGCCTACAAAAAGAAAACTTAAAGCTGAAAGGCGAGGTCTCCATCCTTCGACAAAACATGCTAAGCTTAGAGAAACAAAATTATGAGCTTAAAGACGAGAAGTCGAGAAGCATAAGAGCAGATTTCAATAGCAATGATAGGCTTAAAAAGGAAGTCAACATGCTTCAGTTGCAAAATAGAATAAATGAAAACAAAATGATGGCCTTTAAGAGAAAGAAGATAGAGCTTTCTATGGACATCAAATGGGCTCTACAGCAAAGCGACACTGATATTAATTTCCAACTCTATCCATTTGAATACAAAAGACTGAAGTTTTTCAAAGATTATTTTTACAATGATTTTTGTCAGTTTTGTACAAAATCAGTCATTGAAGAGCTACGGAGGATGCTGAAGAACTACAAAGATTTTATAGACTTTTTTGTTCTTTTTAGCTGTAAGATTGATGTTTTTAGAGAGTTCTTCGTGTATCTATTTATAAATGAACACTACATAGATAAAAAAATAGGAATATTTGAAGATGTCCCACTTGAATGGATTTTGGGTACATCAGACGACTCCAACATCTCGAATATACGAAATTTTATCAGCAAGAATGCAAACAAAATGGTACATTTTCTTTACAAAGTGGCAGATGAGAGACCGTTTATTCTAAATATAATTTTAGACAAGAGCACATTTACTGGGATCATAAAGACACGCACACACACTGCAAAAACATTCTTAGATTTAATATGTCAAAAAGGAGGGCTAGGCTTTGTAGACCACACAAATTTTCACTATCTCTCCGAAAGCAATCTACGAGATTTGTACAAAGAAGAAAAAGACCAAATTTAATATAGAATTATTTATTCCAAGGATCATTATCATTCCCAAATAAATTAGAACCAAACAAACTACCTGCCCCATTCTTATCATCTTTCTTCGTAAGATACTTTACACTAGTTTCTTGGTTGTTATTATCAGAATTTTCGAAGATCAAATCGTCAAACATACTTTTAGAATTTAAGAATAGATTTTGATTGCTCTTATTAAAAACATCGTTATATTTAAAAGTATTATCTACAAAGTTAAGATTGTCATTTCTAGAATGCTGCAGTGGATTTGAAGTCTGAAAGGGATTAGGAACCTCCCCAAGGAAAGGCGCACTGTTTTGTTTCATTTCTACAAGCTTGTTGAATTCAGGATTGTTGTTTAAAGCAGGAGTCTGCAGCATTGAGCCAAATGGAGAAGGAGAGACATTTTTAGGATCCAAATTGGTGAAAGACGTGGGCAAGTTTACATTTTGATTCAAATTTAAATCATCTCTCTTTCTTTTAGAGGGACCAGATGGAGAAACATTGGTAGCCGTTGGAGATAAGAAATTATTTGAAGGGGGGGTAAAAGAAAAAGGTCCAGAAGGAGTACTAAGATTGTTGTTGGGGAGAAAGGTGCTTAAAAATGGATTTGGTTTGTTTTCCAAATTGCATTTTACAGAAGACAATGTTGTGCTTTCAGATCTATTAAATACCGGTGGGTGTGTTTTGTTCTCGGGGTTTATCGAAGAATCCTGTTTAACCTCAGCTGGATATTTTGGAAAAAAGTGCCAATCTTGAGGAATTTTCACAGAAGCCTCCTCTGATTTTTTGTTATCTTCTATTTTGTTACCTTCTATTTTGTTATCTTCTTCTACTTTGTTACCTTCTATTTTGTTACCTTCTGATTTTAATTTCTCGCTCTCATTTTTTATATCAAAAATTGGTGGAGGTAAATCTATTTTGAAACTTGTTACATTTTCCTCAGGGGTTTCTTTAGGGGATTCTTTAATATTAAATGGAGTGTTTAGAAAATCGGAGCTTTCAGTAAGCTTAGGTGCTTCAAATTTTATTTCATTTTTAACAGCACTTTCTTTGTTTTCCTCTTTATTGCTCTCTTCACCTTTTGGTACAAATTCTGTTGTAATTTTATCTTTTTCTTCACCGCTGTTTTCTTGTTTGAGAGAAAAATTGAAAACTTTGTGTCTTTCACCAAATAAATCATTTTCACCATTTAGAATATCTCTGTTTAGGTTATCACTATTTAGAATATCACTGTTTAGGTTATCACTATTTAGAATATCTCTGTTTAGGTTATCACTATTTAGGTTATCCCTGCTTAGAATACCTGTATTACCTGTATTGGCACTAACATTTTCTTCCTTTTCAGAATTATTTTTACTATCAAAAACACTCCCTTGCAAAAGAACATTTTGGTTATCTTCGATATCAAATAGCTCTCTTTTTGTTGCGAAATCTTTGGTTTTGTTGTTTACATTGTTCTCTACACCTCCTTCGAGTGCATCCATACACAAAACACCACTCTTTTTTAATTTACTGAAAAAAAGATTCTTTTCATTTTCTGAAAGATCACTAAATTTGAAATCTCTCTTGAAAAGAAAAGAGTACCACACCTTATCTTCAGGATTGGAAGTTTTCTGGATAAGTTTCTCGGAGCTTTGGGCTTTACTTCTGATATCTTCATGAAGCGCATCTTCTTGGTTCTTCTCTCTTTCCATTTTATCTTCAATGTTTTTGAGCCTTTCTTGGTTGAATTCGTATCGAATGCACTTTCTGCAGTTTGTTTCGGGATTGTAAAGATCACAAATTATATTTTGGCTTCTACTTCTTTTATACAGTTCTGTAATATATTCTTCGGTGAAGTAGGACTCCTCCTGGTCAGAAGGGACATCTCCCATGACCAACACTGGGCCTTTTGCGTCATCGTTATTGTTTATAGCATATTCTACCACATCAAAGGGGGCACTCGCCCTTACCATTCGCCATTTATCAGGAAGGATTCCCCAGCTCACTTCATTCTTAAACTCCTGCGTATTCTTTTTAACACGCTTCACCTCCTTTTTCTCTTCTTCTGTATTGCTACAAATCATCCTTTTGTACTCCTTCCTGATGAACTCTTTGTACTCTTTTTTACTCTTGATTTTCTTATCTTCAACGGTTATTTTGGACCTACACGAACCGTCTACTACTTTCTCAAACATTATATCTTTCAGGATATCAAATTTAGAATCAATAACATCATGTGCTCCTTCTTCGGTAACTTGTTTACACAAAGCTTTGATTTCTTCGAGCTCAGAAACATCCAGAGGCTTGGGATTCTTAAATCTATCGACTAGTTTGTCATAAGGATCCTGTTGTTTGTTCTCGTATGGTGACATAAAGCTCTTCAAGCTATCAAAAATGCTTTTTACTTTTTTGAATATATCGGACATTAAAGGGTAAATAATTTTTCTATTTGAGAGTGAATTTAAACAATTGAAAATAATATTTATTGAGAAGCTTATCTCTTTGGTTTTAAAAACAACCCTGCTATGGATGAATCATTATCATTGAAATTTAACACCTTGGAGAATATGAAAACAGTGGGGAACTACGAGTCTGAGCTTAAGAAGCTTACAGAGGAGAATTTCGAGCTCAAGCACCAAGTAGCATACCTCAAAGCAAACCAACACTCTGGTCAGATAGACGAAAGCATCCAAAAGCTACTCTACGACAGCAAACAATCCATCGACATCCTCGAAAATGAGAATAAAAATCTAACAAAACAGGTGGAAAATATGAAAGAAATAATCAGATCGAGCTCACTAGACAGCGAGAACTTAAAGGGAAAGCTTCAGGATTACGAAGAGCGACTAGCTATATGTGAAGAAGAAAATGACAGACTGCTGAACCATCTCAACAGTGTACGACAGAAATCGGATTCACTGATAGAAGACTATAAAGGCTATGATAAAAAGATCCAGGAGATGGATTCCTATATAAAAAACCTGGAGAGAGACAAAGATTTGTATTTCTCCGAGGGTAAAAAGCTATTAGATGACTGTACAAATTTACAAAGCAAAATTAATATTTTGAGCAATGAAAGAGCACATCTCTTGAACGAAAATGAAGATTTAAAACAGAAAACAAGAGAGCTGCTGAAAAGAGTCGAAGAGATTCAAAATGTAAATTCATCAAACGCTTTGCTAAATGAAAAAATAGCAAAAATTACAAAAGAGAAAGAAAATCTCGAAGAGGAGATCAAACTAGATAAGAAAGAATGGGAATTGAAAGAACAGAAGCTTAAAAACATGCTTTCTGATTATGAAAATGCAATAAGACAGAAAAATCTAGAAATCGAAGGAATTAAATCTTATTACAGCAGCAAAGAAGAGAACCTTGATAGTATCGAAGATCTAAAAAGAAAATATGAGAAAGAATGTTCCGAAAAAAAAGGTCTTAAACGAGAAAATGAAAGTTTGCTAAATGAAATGAAAAGTATCAGAGAAAGCTACAGCAACCTGAAAAGAAAGCTTGAGATTGTCGAAGATGACAAACGAGCACTTAAATACAAAGTATCGGACTATGAAAACATACACCAGAGCGAAAAAGAACAGTACGCAACACTAAAAAAGACATATGATTCCTATATAGAAGCCACTAATAAGAATATTTCTGATATTTCTGAACACACAAACAAACATTTAGAGGAGGTTTATACTGATATTGCCACTATCTACGATAAGGTTAACTCTATCTGTTCTAGATCTACACTGGGAAATCTCAAAGTAGCAGTGGCCGAGGATTCAAAGCGTTTTCTTCAGAGCTTAAACATACCAGCAAAAGATATCAACGGTATTGTTAGTGGCTTTATGAAAGTTTACGAAAAAATGAGAAACAAAATAGAAGTCCTTAATAATGAAGTCAGAGATATCACAAAGTTCAACGATTCTCCGGTAAACAGCCGTGTAAAGGAGGTTATACAAAAACTAGCTGTTGAATTTAAAAGTGCCAAAGAAGACTTAGATGCCACTAAGAAGTATCTTGAAAAGAAAGCAAGAGAAATTAAAGAAATTAAAAAAGAAAAAGAAGCCGTTGAAAACAAATTTAGATTTATTAAAGAGAGATACGAAGATCTTAAATCTAAAGATCTCAGAATTAAGGAATCTTACAATGGAATTCTCGATAAACTAAGAAAAAAAGATGAATTAATTAATAAGCTTGAAATGAGAATGATTCACTGAGAACTAATAAAAAATGTTCATGAAAAAAAATGTATGAAAAAAATGTATGAAAAAAAGTGTATGAAAAAAAATGTTCATGAAAAAAACGTGTATGAAAAAAATGTTCATGAAAAAAACGTATAAAAAAAACGTGTATGAAAAAAACGTGTATGAAAAAAATGTTCATGAAAAAAACGTATAAAAAAAATGTTCATGAAAAAAATGTATGAAAAAAAAGTGTATAAAAAAAGTTCATTTAGTTAAGTTGTCCACAAAAGGTGCTTTAAACACCAACATAGAAGAAAAATATACCAAATAATTTTACCGTTTCTATGGCATTTTTCGTGTAAAAAAATTTAGAAGGTTGATTGGCCCCTTTTTAGACATTTTTGGTTCATTATTTACATTCTCCTCCAAAGGCTTATCTTTTGTTGGTTCAATATTGTTTTGCTCTCCTGTGTCTTTCAATTTAGAATTCATCTCGTATTTTAGCTTACAGAGAGCTGTGTGTATTTTCGACATCTCTAAATTACGATTTTGAGAGAATATACGACTCTCCCGGAGATGCAGCTGTCTTGCTATTGTATCAATTGACCGAGGATTTTCTTTAAATCGTTCATTGTCTATTTGGATACACAGCTCGTTGTATCTCCACCGCAATCTTTCTATTGTTCCATCGGTGTTGATTCTAAACTTCTTAAGCTCCCTTTTAAGGATCGGCAGTGTGACTTTGAACAAAGAGATTGGCTTTTTAATATCAGAAACAATTTTTTCATTAGTTTTTAAATCACTGATGCTTAGAGGATATCTAAAACACGTAGCACAGAAATTCCTGTTTTCTAGATGCCTTCTGATACAAATATAACAAAATTTGTGGTTGCAAGGAAGCCAATGTGCTATGTTGAGTTCTTCTCTACATATTTTACAGATATTTTCCATGGGTAAAAGCTAGCGAGATAATATTAAACAGGACGTAAATTGAACTTTCTTTATTGTACAATTAGTTTACCAATAGCATTTAAGTATCAATAAATCGAAAATAATTTTCTATAAAAAACGAAATAAAAATTCAAATAAAAAATTCAGATACCGTCAATAAGAACATGCTAGAATTCAGAGAAGATGGCAGAACTGAGGAACAAATCAGGAGAATCGAGATTGAGCACGGGAAGCTCAACAATAATGGATATATCATGTACAGACAAGGAAATTCCTGTGTAAGAGCTGTGTGCAATGGTCCGAGAGAAGGAAATAGGATTCTGTTCCACGTTCGTTTCTCAAAAACAGCACGTCAGGAGCCAATAAGTGAGAAACGATTGTATGATTATGAAGATGTGCTCCAAAAGATATTCAGCGAAATTATTCTCGCAGAGAATCAGCTTGATATCGATATCGATGTTATTCAAGAAGATGGATCTTTGGTATCTGCTATGGTCAACTGTATTTATATGTGTTTGTGTTATTCAAGTGTCCCCTTATTAGATTCAATTTGTTCTGTGACATTGTCTGAGAATTTTGTAGATTTAAGTAGCTCAGAAGAAGGCGGTAGAAATGCTGCTGTTGTTTTGGTGTATCTCATCAATAAGAAACAATTTCTATATGTTAGATCAGCTGGTAGAATTTCTAAAGATAGACTTGAAAAGCTATTAGAAAGAGGAACTGTAGCAACTGAAGAGATATTTTCTACTTTAAAAACTTATTTGTTAAACATATCTGCAATAAAAAAAGATTAATTTTTAAAGATTAAAATTTTTAACGATTGAAAATTTTAACGATTGAAAATTTTAACGATTGAAAATTTTTACAGATTGAAATTTTTAACGATTAAAATTTTTAACGATTAAAATTTTTAAACGATTGAAATTTTTAAAGATTAAAATTTATAAAATCAATTTGAAACGTGTTTCGCAAACTAATCAAAACTTTGTGTCATCTTTTAAATAAAATCAAATGTAATTTTGAAAATAATGATGCTCAAAAGAAAAAACAGAAGGTTCTCTATAATGGCTGCAGGATGTAAAGGCTCAGGGAAGTCCTCATTCTTCAATACTCTTTTTAACAATGACATTGTGCCCCACGAGTCTTCTAGGGACATAAACCTCTACATGCTCAATGTTGACTGTGAAGGTGTCACACAAAAGGTTTCATTAATCGACACACCGGGCTTTGGAGATGAAATATCAGATACGGACATCCAGGAGAACATTGTTTCTTTTATAAAGATGCAGTTTGATGCTTTTATTGAAGAGGAATCGAAGATAAGAAGAGATCCCACTTTTGAGGACACGAGAGTCCACTGTCTTCTTTATTTTATATCTGCATCTGGAAATGGTCTTAAACAAACTGATTTGTCTTTCCTTTCAAAGGTTAAAGACCTTGTGAACATTGTGCCTGTACTAAGTAAATCTGATGGTATCTTGGCCTGCGAAAGAGAAGAACTTAAGATCAAGATTAGAGAGCAATTGCTATCGGCCAATATAAACGTGTTTGATTTCGAGAATCAAGAATATTGTGAAAATGTCAACGAAGAACAAGGCATAAATGAATATGTTCCTTTCCATGTAATATCCGCTTGTGAAGATAATGTTACCAGTAGGTCTAGAAAGTTCAAGTGGGGGACTATTGACGTTGACAATACAGAACACTGCGATTTCTCCATCCTTAAAGAGATCCTATTGGGATCTCATCTCACTGTCTTTATTGATTATACTGCCAGTGAGTTGTATGAGAAATATAGATCAAGCGTATTGGAGATGAAAAATTAATATTAATAAATTATTTAGGTTTATATTTTTGAATTATATGATCCTACCTCGCCAACCTACCTATAAATTCTAGTTTAATACAACATTTACTTTATTTGTACTCTCTTGATGTGCCTAAATTTGATTTATTACAAACCCTTTCATATGAGTTCATTTTATTTTGGCTATTGGTGTTTGTACACTATAAATTTAATTATAGAAACAGTTTTCAACCACAATATTATAAATAAACTAGACCAAAAAAGCATTGATAAACTAGAAAACCTAATCTCGTACAGTTGTCTTATTTCTCTTCTAGGGTTTCTAAATATGACTAAGTTTGTATACTACAGAGATAATTCGGGAATTATTTTCTTTGTTTTTACAAAAATAGAATTTATTTTCTTGCAATTTTACTTGTTAACATACGAAAATTCAGGAGCTAAAAATGGTACCTTTTAAGTATATCATTTATCATCTATTTTTACTTGATTTTATACTGGAGAACTATTTATGATATGATAAAAACAAATTTTACTAATAAGTTGGCTCAAGATTACAATTTAATATTCCATTTTGTAGTAAGTATATTTTTAATTTAGATAAGAACAATCTATAGGATATGGTTTCTTCTATCTTCAATCTCCTTCTTTTATCTCGGTCTATTGAGATCGTCTAATGAAGTATCGAACCTGATTTACCATTTATCATCCATCTTTCTCATTATTAATATACTTCTTAAAAATATACCTGTAAAGATCATATCATCTCTTTGTTGGTTATTTTTATTGATATGTTGTGTTTTAGATATTGTTTTCAATAACCATGGGAGTTTTACAGATATATTTATACTTTGCGTTATTAATTTGATTCATATCTCGTTTGCTCTTATTTTTTGTATTATAGAATTTTACGTTACAGGACGTGAAAATATAAAATTAACTAACAATCAAATCTGAGAATAAATAAATTTTTATTAGTAAGAAGTAGAACTGCTACTGCTGTTTTCGTCCTTTTTTCCACCATATAAGGGAAGGTTCATATTGCTTTCTTGTGATTTAAAAAATGGATTGAATTTCAAAACAGATCTATGTTCACCAGCTCCAAACCTATCAGAATTCTCATCCCAATCATGTTTAAGAGTTTCTTGGTTGTGAGGAATAAATATAGCTTTAGTGTTCAATATGTTCTGGGATACTCCACCTTCTAAAGGCTTTAAATCATTGTTTCTGTTGGATTTCTTTAGGCTACTCAGAGTAGCAAGCTTTAAAGCTTCTGAAAACTGTGGTACTATTTCCTTTGTTGATAATGGAACTTTTTTAGTATTTCTAGCCTCTTGTCCGGTTTCTGTATTTATCACAAGTACAAAGTTGATTTTCTTTTCCTCTCCATGGTTAGGCATTGAAGCCTTAGACATAGCAGTGCTCTTCTCCTTATGCATGATTCCGTATCCAAAGTAGACTAAAGAGAGAATCATAAAGCCCAATATGAAGTAACATAGTGCAGTGTAACTCATTGCGATTATGAAATATTTCTGATTTATATTTAATTTAAAACAGTTCGTTTTAAATGTAAAACATATTTGTTTCGTTATTTGAGAGTGTTTCATAATTTTATTTGTTAATAATTTAGAGATTAATATTCAAATTTATATAATTCTTTATTCATTGGTAGATTCATATGATTTATCTCTAGAACGCTCTTCTGGAATATTAAAATATGATTTTTCGTAAAGATCTAAATAATAATTCTTTGGTCTATGTCTAAAACATACTGTATCCTTTGTCTGAGCACTTATCGAAGGTTTTGGATCAGGACAGTAGAGATTATTATAGACTCTTATACTACATTTTGATATCATAAATGCACCAATCAATATCGAACCCACAATTTTAAACGATAACATTTGGCAATAAGGCCAGTAGTTTTAATTTATTTACAAATGAAGATCTTATAAATCAGTAAAGATACAAACATCAATGAGATGTGTATAAATTTACTCACATGGATAGATAATTTTTTAATTTATTGCTTGTTTGAAAGATTTTAGCCTTTCTCTTCTCAAAACAAAAATTATTTAAAATCAATTGTGATATTTTTATTGATTGTTTGGAAGTATAACACAGAGAAGAATCTTTTTATGCAGCCAAAATTCTTAAAATTTTTATTTACGAAGAACTTTTTTTAGAAAATTTATTTGATCGCCAAAAAGACTATTATGGTTTAAAAGATTTGTTTGTTTTTTCACGTTATTGATGTATATATCATAGAAGTTTTTAGACAAATTATTTGAAAAAAGTGTAAGTAAAATTTTCTCTTGATGAGAGAACTTAGATAAATAAATAAATCAAACTAACAATTAAATAAACAACTGTTTCGGAAATAATATTTACCAATAAATTTTCAGATTTAAATAGTCATCTCTTCTTAAAATGTATCGTATCTTTCTTTTCGATGATCGTACTAAATTATATGTTTAATTTTATAGGCTCTATTTTGGAACTAATTTCAAGAAATTTTATAATTTTAAAAATCTTACAGATCAATAATTCTTTATTTTAAATCAGCTCTTAAGTATTTAAACTCTTATTATATCTTTCATTGAAAAGCTATATAATGATTGTCCACACACATTAAAAAATATGCTTTGGAAACATAATATATTGCTAGTTAATAGTGTTAAAAGCCTTTTGAATGGTACGGTCAAATCGCAAATGGAATATGAGTTTTTGATATCTACTGAAACATAATATATTGCTAGTTAATAGTGTTAAAAGCCTTTTGAATGGTACGGTCAAATCGCAAATGGAATATGAGTTTTTGATATCTACTGAAACAAAAAAAATATTGATTAACGTTTAAATAACAGTAAATCATTTTAAAAATAATAGATTGAATTTGTTTTTACAATCCAACATATATTTAGAATATCAAATTCTATTATTAATATCAAATATAGACAATTAGACTCTGATATCAACTTGATTAGAATATTTCCTGCTAAAAACCAATATAAGAAAACTCTCCATCATCATAATGGTTTTAATCTCATTAAGTCTTTAAGATTTATATATGAGAGAATTGAAATCGTTTATAATACAGTCAACTCTCCCATTTTGCCACCCTGTTTATTTTAATCAAAAATTGACAAACAATAGATAGAGGTTGACTGTATATAATTTTTCAACAGCTTTTGATACAAAAATTAGAGTATAAATTTCAGTGAAATTTTTCAATAATCAAAGAAGATGCGATATTTGCATGTTTAAGTTTTTTTCTATTTTAATTACAAAAGGGATCGTTTTCATTGCGTTCTGAATGTGCAACATAATATATCCTATCTTAGGCAATTTTTATTATAAGTATTTTGTTAAATTAAAGATTTAATTTTTAAAGC
>SBJO01000161.1:0-14413 GCA_015832245.1 Nosema granulosis
TATGTATATTTTATTGTATGTATATTTTATTGTATGTATATTTTATTGATATGTATATTTTATTGATATGTATATTTTATTGATATGTATATTTTATTGTATGTATATTTTATTGTATGTATATTTTATTGATATGTATATTTTATTGTATGTATATTTTATATTAAAAACGAACTATTGTTGAGATTAATAATATTCAAAGCCAAACTTTTTTCTTTTAAAAGAAATTGCTCTCTTGTTACAAGAGCTAAAGTTCAGGTTGTTGATTAATTTTACAAAAAGAGAATTAAAAAAACAAAATATTAAGATGTTGCATATTAATAATCATTAGAACTTATATTCTTAGGTGGTGAATTTGTTCGATAGAGAAACATAACATGTTACTTGATTAGTAAATTTCATTACGTGTTAAGATCTTTAAAAATACTTAAACTATCTTTAATTGAGACAAATACATCAGAGGAAAATCTTCAAAACAATAATACAATTTCAATCTATCAAATTTAATCAACTACAAGATAAAGGTAATCTACTTTATTGTAAGAGAAAAGGTCTTTTCGAACAAAAAACACATTTTCAACCTTCTAAAACGATTATACAACACAGATTATTTATTAGACGAAATCTTTAGCTATAAAAATTACTCTTTGTTTATAATTTCCTAATTTAGATTTATACTTTTAATTAATCTATTTAAAAAATACAAAAATAAGGATAAATAGGAAGAAAAAAAAGGGTATATGGATCTAAATATCTTTCTAATGATCTCTCTTGTATGTACTGCAGAGATAGTTGATGGTGAAGCTGCTAATGTTTTGAAAACAGATGAATTTAAGGATGATGGTGAAGTATTAGTTATTGAAGATTTGGTATTGTCAGATGAAGAAACAGAGATGGAAGCTGATAAAGACGAAGGTGCACCTCTTGTAGATGCTACACCTATTTTAGATGATATAACTACTGAAAACAAACTTATTAATGAAGATGCTACACCTACTGTTAAACATTTACTTAATGAAGATTCTACCAGTGTTAAAGCACACTCTTCTAGAGACCCATCAGCTTTAAGCGATGTTCTTCCTCCTTTAGAAGATGAGTTTACCAAGCCCATCTCTCCTATTAGTGAAGATACAACATTAACAATTAATGAAATATTAAAAAAATCTGATGACTCATTAAAGATATCTGGTGGTTTTGAAAATTTACATGTAGGTGATAAAGATTTACAAAGTACAAGTGATAGTAACTCTTTAATTCGTAATAGAAGAGGAATTAAAGTAGAAGAAGTTCCAAGCAATGAAACATTTTATACTCAAGATAATGACACTAAAAGTAAAAGACAGGTCTTGGTTGTGGAATCTTTAAGAAAGAAAAAAGAGACAGAGCTAGCTAGAAGACACCAAGAAGAATCAAGGAGACAACAAGAAGAAGAATCAAGGAGACAACAAGAAGAAGAATTAAGAAGACACCAAGAAGAAGAATCAGTGAGACAACTTGAATTAGCTAGGAGACACCAAGAAGAAGCCTTAAGAAGACAACAAGAAGAAGCCTTAAGGAGACACCAAGAAGAAGAATCAGTGAGACAACTTGAATTAGCTAGGAGACAACAAGAAGAAGCCTTAAGAAGACAACAAGAAGAAGCCTTAAGGAGACACCAAGAAGAAGCCTTAAGAAGACAACAAGAAGAAGCCTTAAGGAGACAACAAGAAGAAGCCTTAAGGAGACACCAAGAAGAAGCCTTAAGGAGACACCAAGAAGAAAATCTTGAAAGATGCAGGATTTTACCAATTCCTGATTTTTTTAATACACAAAAACCTGGAAGAAACAAACCAATTTCTATTTCTTTTGTTAGCCAAAGACAATCTAGGTCTGATTTGTAAATAAAAAATTGTAAAATTTGATAAAAATAATTCTAAATTATTAAATCTACTGGTTTTTTATTTAATTTTTTTAAAATTAAATTTAGATTTACATCTTTTACACACTGGAACAAACTTACAATAAACTGCTAAACAAATAGGACACGTAAGTCCCAAACTTAGAGTCTTATTATGGCAATAGCACCTTACCAAGTACTCTGTCAAACTAGGAAATTTCAAAATCCCCAGTGTAGACAACAAAAACCTCAAGCAATCTTCTTCATCGTCCGAGTACTTGCCCTGTGTCACTGCTGCACATTGTTTTAGAATCGGATTGGGTACCAAAGAAAACACATCTACTCTTATACCTCTTCTTTGGGCTGTGTACATACAGGTCAAAAACTTCAAGTAGTCCTGCGTATCTACTTTGTGGAGTGTAAACACTAGTATCCTTACTTCTTCATACTTAGTCTTGGTTAGAATATATCCTAGATCGTTGACTTGGAATGTATTTTGTATATTGGCAATATCCAACAAAGAATCCTCAGCACTGTCCCAAACAGCACATAGATCTTGGATTATTTGGATACGATTATCTAAATTGGAAAGTCTGTATGTGTTTAGGAAAACCATAAGATCATTGAATAAATCTTTCTCAACGAAGCTCCAGTTGTCCTTTTTGAAATCAACAAGAAGATGTAGCAACATGGGGCTAAAAAACGAGATTTGCAAGTGAAAAATTATAGATGACATTAATTTTTTTAATGTTGTTTGATGAATACAATAGAAATAAACTATTTATAGCTTTCATCTATGGGTGTACAAGAAACACAAAGATTCGTACTCACTCACTACAAGAAATCATGACCAACGGCAACACTGAGATTTGTGTAGACAAGAGAATGTCAACCATGTAAAAGATTCTCATAATAACCAAATATTCTCATTATGTATAAGAAGAGGAAGAAACTAATAATCATTGAGGTCGGGATAACCAATCTCAACCTTCTATGTGTCGTGGAAAATGAAAAATTATGAAAGTATGATTTTTTAGACAACTAAACTGACCTTATTCATAAATGTAAGACAATATTATTTCTACTTCATGGCTTGAGATAATCTTCCACAAGAAGCATCTTAAAGATGTAGTTGTTAATTCGAATCTAGAAGCATAGATCCAATATTTAGTTCTGAAGACCTTTGAGTCTATATCTCTGGATTGAGACGTGGATACGATATGAAGAACACCATAATCAAGAAGATGTATAGCATAAAATCTCAATAAATTATTAGTGTTATAGCTTTGTTTTTTAAAACCTTGTCGTAATGAACAAAATAAATAAATTCCCATTTCTAAAGTAGGTATCACTTCCGTGAGAACTTACAAACATGTTGAGAATGAAAATTCAAATGATATTGTGGCAAATGAGCTAAGCCAAATCTACGAGTTCAAAACATTTATCATCCTTTATGAAGTACCGCGTAATGGTGTGGTAACGATTTATCACAACAAGCACATAAGAAGCTCGAAATATCCGAACGGTTAGAGATATAAATTTAATCTCTCGCCTTGAAAGATTTTCCATGACTTTAGAAGTATTGGAGACCTAGAATATTTTTTACCGAAAAGAAAGCTGCTTGATTTGGCTTAGGCTGGATTAATCATAGCCGACTGCACACCCAGAAACGATTAATGTTTGAACTTAACTAGCTTCAAATAAACATGTGTTTTTTAAGAAAATAGAACAAAATTTGTTCTTTCTTGAATTTAATTATAAATATTTTACTAAAGAATAGTGCTTATCAATAAAAATGTTTTTTTTTATTTTATAAAAGAGCCTATAGTATGATCAATAAACAACTTCACACAGATAACTAGTTTTCTTTTTATTTAAATTTTAGAAGTTTGTATATGTTTGGCGGATAGATATGTGTTTTATTTAATACTTAAAAAAACCTTGCTTTTTTAACATCGCATATTACCAAGTATATGATTTTAATAATATTAGATGGAAAAAATTAATTTAAATCCCCAGAATGTTCTTATTATATTTACTACTGATAACTACAACAAAAACTGATTACAAATATATATCAACAGAAGAATCTATCGTTTGTTCCGAAACAGAACTAGTTTTATCAAAAACTGATTACAATAATGCATCAAATGATGAATCTATTGATTGTTCCGAAACTGATTACAATAATACATCAAATGATGAATCTATTGATTGTTGTGATTCGGAAACAACACGAACAGATATAGAAAAAATCAAAGGAATGCCGAAAAAAAGACAATGCTTCATATTTCTTGCTCTTATAGTGGGAATAATTATGCCGTTTATCTCATGTATAGTTCTACTAATAGTTTCGTATAAAAATACACATGATGAAAAATATAAAAATTTCTACGCCAATTTGGCTATAATTTGTTTCTTTTGTTTTATATGTTTGTACTGTGGTGCACTTTTGGCTGGGGATCTGCTAACAAAGAAAATTTGTTCTAGAGTATTTTAGGTTATCTTATAATTTAAATTAAATATTTTTACAACAATTTACAAGTCCACTAGTTTAGTTCTGCTTCAAAAATTTCTAACAATCAATATTTTTGAACACTAAAATGGTCTAATAATTGGCACATGCTATGGTCGATGACTAAGATTACCAAATCTGAGTAAATGACAACAAATTATTTTACGTTTATTAAATGATTAAAAGTTTTATAGTCTAGAAGCTAAAAAAGTTGTTTCTAATGCTCTTATAAAAATCTAAAACCGCCTTAAAAACCTTACTGAAATTTCTATTTATTTATTGTTTTATCCGAAGATTAATTAATTTAAATTTATTGGAAATTGGTTCTGTATCGTTATTCATAAAATAAATTAAACATCAAAAAGAATGTAATAAAAATCCAATACTCAGTTTATCTGCGTTTTTTGCTCTTCAACTAATTCTTTTGCAGTAATTAAACTTGCAGTATGATTTTTCATAACTTTTTCCATTTTATTAATTGTGGCGCGCCAGCCGCGCCCACATGCCATACGCGCCCCTTTCTTGATTTTTTAGATTTTCACATGAACATGTGTTTTCATAGGAAAACGTTGAATTTGAAGATTCGAACCCGTGAATGAGATAAACATGATGATTTAGAAACAATTCACAACAATTAGACTAATCTTCATGAAAATGTCCAAAATGTTGTATAAAACCATAAACAATCAAAATATATTAATTTTTTTTTACAAAAGCCCTTATGGTATCAGTAATTTTGAATGAACAAGAGTATAAGAACATCAAATTACTTTTAGAAGGGAAAATAGATCAAGTCGTCTTTTCAAAGGACATCAAAAAACGTCTGAAGAAGAAAAGCGAACATTTCATGATAATAAACGGTGATATATACTTGAAGGACGAACGTGAAGGTTTTCATAAGTGAGCCTTCTACAAAGAGCAAACTGATATTATGGTACTCGAAGCAACAAGAGTTCATAAAAATAAGCACTATGGCATGAATAGGTTTGAAGCAACTGTAACGATCTTTTCTTTAGAATACCTCGAACAATTCTTCGAAAGGTGGTGAGCGAATGTGTGACATGTTCTCAATCCAAGCCTTTAAAGGTTAAGGAAAAGGCTGTTCATGTAACAGCTACTCGATCTTTAGAAAGGCTTTAAATCGATTTATTCGATATGTGGCAATATAAACAATCAAATAATGGGTATGCTTGGTTACTTACTGTTATAGATGTTTTTTCAAACTTTGCTTGGGTGTATCCATTGTACACTAAAACAGGGAAGGAGGTTGCCGAAAACTTAGAAACACCGTTTTTGACATTTACAGGACCTCCGCAAATTCTTCAGTGTGATAATGGAAAGGAATTTCTAAACAAGGAAATGGACAGGCTTATATGTGATTATAAAATCGCATATAAACATTCAAGACCGCGCCCCACAGTCTCAAGGTCAGATTGAAAGATTTAATCAGACCTTGACAAGATATACTTGCATAAATATATATTTGAAGAAGAAGAAGATCAAAAAAATGATTCAATCGATAAATTTTTCCACGCGCCAATCAATTCAAAAGTATGGCTTAAACAACTGAAAAAAAACTGTTTACAATTATAATATTGCAAAACATTTAGCAACAAAGAAACCCCCGTTTCGTCTTTTGCTTCAGAATAAGGGGTTTAACACTGCTCCAGCTATTGATTTAAATGATGAAACAGTTTCAAATGTGCCAAAATTTGAAAAACAAGTAAATTTTCTCCTTGAAAGTTCTGCAGATGACTCAGATAATGTTAATATCGTCTCTTCTATTTGCACTAAATATCTAGAAAGAATGGACAGACACTCTCTTGTGCACAAGTCGAACTATGACATAAACATTGGTGATAGAGTAGTATTGGTGGCCTTGGATTTTGACAATAATCAGAAGACAAAAAAAGCAAAACTCTCCTCTTTCTTTGATACCAATGCTGAGGTCCTTGAAATTTTATCAAATAACAGTGTAAAAGTTAAGATTGATAAAAACGAAAAAACAATTCACCTTTCTAGAATTAAAAAAATTTAAAACAGACCTTTTTTTATTTTTTCAGGGGGGAGTCTGGCATGGGGGCGCGCTGGGCGAGCCACATTTAATACCCTTAATAGGAATATTTCGACAATATAAACCCCTGTGTTCATGATAGCTCTAAAATTTTCACCATTAATTTTTAGATATTTTGCATTGATATCTTTTGGGGCTAGAACAGTAATGAAAGATGACCTCAGAGCAGTCATCAGGAGAACACTAGCTTAGGTACCAACAATATTAGTTGACAATTGATGACAACAATATGTAGATCATGGTAGAATCTTATTGGTGTCTGTATTTTGGTGAAACTACAATTATGGGTAAATTTTATTAAATATATTTGTTCTAATATTCGTGTTCCCAATAGTTTTGCGACAGTTGCAAATAAGAGATTATTTAGGAACAGCAGGGGAACGACCCAGATGGATTTGTTGTGTATGTGAAAGGATGGTTTGGGGTAGAATCCCAGGGAGGGGAAACCAAGATGTTCTATTTTAGGGATCATCTGGCGGGGAAGCACAGACAAGGCCAGAATAATTACCATGGAATTTTTGTTTTGAATATTGGTGTGAGATGTTTCTAAAAAGTTTCAGTGGGAGAATAAGCATCATTGCGCATATTAAGAGGCATGCGATGGTGGTGTATACGGAAGGATCCTTTCTGACATACTGGACGTAATGAAAAGTGTAGCCCAGAAGGCGGGATTGCCGGAAATTGTACTCATTAGCTTTGTGCTGAATGGGTTACCAACCGATAAAGGAGGTGCACTACTAATGAATACACAAGAAGCTCTTATATGGGAATTTGTATACAATGAATGTGAGGGATTGAATTGCAGTAACAGGACATCGGTAAAAAACGGTGGAAAAAGTCCACAGGGTGAACTAAGGGACTCTCTAACCATGGATGGAAAATCCGTGAAGTAAGGGAGAAGGAATGCAGCACAGAATATCCACGAACTAAAGGAACAACAGATGTGTGTTATCATTGTAAAAGACAAGACCGCTTTAAAAGGGGATGTAGGAAAAGGATGGCGGATGTAAAGAAATCATTCAGACAGATAGGTACTTACAGAGAGCGGGAATCAAAGGATGAAAGGAACATTAGGCCAAATAAATAGATTCAAAATTATAAAGTTTTAAAAAAAATTATAAGAGAAAAATTGTTGTCTCCGAATTAAAAGTTGAGGCGTATTTGAAGAACATGAGGTAAGATTGCTGGTAGACACAGATAACGATTAAACTAATTAAGCCCCGCTTTGTGATAGGAAAAACAGAGGTTATCAAGAGCAGGGGCAGCGAATGGCAGAGACATAGCAGTAATGGGGATATCAAGGATGAGCTTCAAGATAGAGAACAAACCTTTATGCATGTTTTTGTTGTAACAGATGGAATTAACTCTGAAGGAATACTAGGGTACGGTTTTTGTAGGAGAGAGAAGCAGAGGATAGACTTTGTGACAAAACAAATAATTTTGTTGGGGAATAAAATCTGAAAAGATCAATGAACTAGATGAGCATAGCATAATTACAGAAACAAGGCGCTTAATAGTTTCGCCTTTGGAAAATAGGCTCAGATATGGAAAGAGAAGCAGTAAAGATAATGTACAAGTATCTAAAAGAATGGTTATAAGAGTGTCAAAGAGCCCATGGAGATCCCTAATGGCTATAGATCCAAAGAAGAATGGTGAATGTAGACTTTTTATAGATAACAGACTATTGAATGCTGCAACTGTATAGGATGCATACCCAATGCCGCGGGTAGATGAGATTTTGGAGTCATTGGGGGTGTAGTTATCTTTTCAAAATTGGATGCTCTATCTGGAGACCAGCAGATCAAGATGAGGAAGGAGGATGTAGAAAAAACTGCATTTGCCTGGAGGGAAGGGCTTTTTGAATTTCTGCGTATGTCTTTTGACTTGGCACACAGGCGGCTAAGTTTCAAAAAGCAATGAACAAAGTCTTAGAAAAGTTCTTATATAAAGTGTGAAATGGTCTATATGTATAACATTGTTATCTATAGCAGAAGTGCAGATGAGCACAGAACACATATAAGGGTTGTACTTGACACACTAACTAGGGCAACTTAAAACTCAACAGAGATAAGTGTGAATTTGGTAGGGAAGAGCTAGAGGTTCTGGGACACATAGTAAGTAGAAGGGGAATTTCGATTGGTTCATCTAGAGTACAGGTAATACTAAATGTCGGGCGACAGACCTGACCTAACCATAAGAATACTAAAAGCATGGCCAGGTAATATTATACCAGCTGTTTATCTAAGTTTTTACTTCCATAATCTCTCTGGAAATACTTATTTCTTTAATACCAAGATGTGTTTAATTAATTATGGATTACATTTATTTTTGAGAGGTTTAATATAAATTAAAATTATACCATAAAAGCTGGAATATCTTAACCTCGAAGATAGGAAATAAAAAATTCAAAACAAGTCTATAACGCCCAGAAATCTCTCGATCAAACATCTGGTCTGATCACAAATGACGACAGTGTAGAGGTTGAAAAGCAGGATTCAATTAATTCATTTCTACGAAGATTGAAGAATATGATGATTTCTGAAAAATGGAATGAGTTTAACGGGATAAAAACGAAGATACGGAGCTGTTTCTCTATCAGTTCTTAGAATTTGAGAATATCTGGAGTTCAGAAGTGTTACTAAACAAAGTTTCAAGGATGTTGAAAATTTGTGCTTGTTGTAAAACTATTTTAAAAAAATTAAATAATCCCTCCTTAACTTATATTCTTAACATGGTAGAGAATTATAGAAAAGAGTAGGATAAGTCTAAAAATCGTATAAAGTAACAACAAAGAACAGTAAAAACGACATATTTAGCTTTTGACTTGGAGAGACATTGAAAGAATTGAAAGATTCAGGAAAAGTAAAATTTGTTTTCAGAAACTCTGATGATTAGATCATCGAATGGCATAAAGAACAGTTTGCAGGAGGAAGAGAAGAATAATATAATTATGAAGACTGTAAGGAAAAATTGTTTACTTTCTTTGCCAAGAAGGTCGAACCGGATGATTTTCTAAAAGAAAGATAAAGGAATGGAGAGAATCCTGGAGATTTCCTGAGAAGAATCATAAAGGATGGACGAGAAATATCTTTTGACGATACTATAATATTAGGAGTATTCAGAAATGGGCCAACATGGAATATGTATTATATCGAATTAGTATTAGTGGGCAAACTCGTATTACAGAAAACTTATTTAGAATCATCGATGATGAAAACAAAATAGCTGATGGGAGCTTCCAAAGGCTTAAAAAAAGAGGAGAGAAAAAAAAAACATGGTTGAAAGATGACAAACGAAAATATTATTCCCAAACCAAATATCAAAACTCAGGTTATTGCTATACTACAGGAAGATCTTCTAAATAAAGACAATTGGCCAATCGACTCCACTGGCCCATATTTTGGGCATTTATTGAATTCTAAAAATTAAACCCCAATTTTTTAAATAATAAAATAGAAACAATATTTTTGTTAAAAGTAAACACGTTCTCATCAGGATTCAAAGTAAAAGGATTTAATTCACTCGTTCTCGATTAGGGATTAAACATACGAACACTTTAAATAGTTGCAACTGATCAATTGTAACAATGATAGATTAAAACATAAACATTGTAACATCTAGTACGACACCTCCCGCTAGGTTGAACTTTATCCAGTTTTAGATGGCTCTTGTTCCCCCTTAAAGTAGTGTTTCCTGATCTGACTACGTATGCATCCGGCGGGATCTTTCTGAAAAACTTATATCCTGGGGTCCAACATGACAGAAGTTTATTTGACAATTTCTTTTTGAAAACCAGAACATTGTATCCTACTTTAAACGTTGTGGGAGTCTCAATACAACCCTTCGTAATGCTATTTTTGTATTTCTCAAGATTAATCTGCCTCCTGTCGTATAGCTTGTTCAAGTCAACCTCTGTGGGTGTGAATCCCAGCATTTTGTCTGTCTCAAGTTCTGGTGTCCTTCCATGTCTTATTAAGAATGGGAACGTACCTATTGCTCTGTTAAACGAGATGTTAACAGCATAAGTTGCCAGAGATACCGCCTTTTCCCAGTTTGACCGACCAAAATGGCATATTTTCCTCACTTTGTTCCATAATGTCTGATTTGCTCTCTCAACAATCCCACTGTTTTGTGGTGAGCGGGTGAAGCTAAATTCCATTCAATCCCTTCTTTTTCTGTCAGTGCATGTACTCCTCTGCTCTTAAACTCCAACCTTTAGTCGGTTATTATTCGATTTGGTGTTCCGTGTTTCTGCAATATCAACTCCTTAATGCACGCAATTATCGTCCTCTCTGACTTGTTAGGGATTACTTTGGTTTCGATCCATTTTGAAAAATGATCGATTGTTACGATCACGAATTTATTACCTTTTTTTGGGAATTCTTCCTATTTAATCCAATTCCCAGATGTCATTTGGTCCTTTAGCTAGGATCATTTTGTTTTTTTTTGTATTCGTTCTTTTCCCTCCTGATCTGGAGCAGATTTAACATTGTTTTACGAAGTTCTCAATGTATTTAAACATTCCCTTCATTTGTATCTACCATCCAACAGGAATTTCATCGTGTTCGCCGTTCCGTGTCCGTACGTCTAATGATAGTCCCTCAGAACATCTTTCTTTTGTCTATTCGTCGGCTTCTGTATGCTCTCGACTCTCCTAACATTTAAACATAACGCCCGACTGCATGCGTCAGCTACATTAGTACTCCCTCTGATATATTCGACGTTGAATGAATATTCCTGAAGTTTTAGTGATCAGCGTAAGATTCTGTTGCATGGTTTCTTTGTCTCCTAAAGATAAGCGAGTGCTTTATGGTCTGTCCTACGGGTGAATTGAGCGCCTAGTAAGTAATGTCTATACTTTTCCATCCCTTTCACATCCGCTAGGTGTTCTTTATCCGTTACCGAGTAGTTTAACTAAGCACTGTCAAGGTTTTTACTGATTGTGAGATCATTTTTTAGACCCGTCTTCTCTCACTTGGAATAGTATACCCCCTATTCCATAATCTGATGCATCTGTCGTAATTATAAAGGGTTTTGTAAAGTCAGGCTGGGCTCGTTCTAACCCTTGTGAAAACAGAGTTTTTATCTCCATAAATGCGCGTGTCCCCTCTTGTGTCCATACCAGCTTGCGCTGGCTGTTTTTTGCTCCCTTTTAGGAGGTCGAAGAGGGGTTTAAGGGTGATTGCGTACTCTCGGCAATAATTAGTGACTCCTAAAAATGAGCGCATCTCCCTTACGGTTCTTGGTGGCGGGAGCTCTTTTATAGCTTTTACCTTGTCAGGATCAGGCGTTATCTTGTCGTTTGATACGACCGAGCCTAAGATTTTAATTTCTTTTTGGACCATCTAACACTTTTTGCGGTTGAGGCAGACACCCGCATCTTTCAGTTTACTCACGACAGTCGTTAGATGTAATTTGTGCTCCTCCAAGCTCTTTGAATATATGATGATGTCATCCAGATATGGGAGTACGCATATACCCCTCTCGTTTCCAAGTATCTTGTCCATCGTTCTCTGTAATATGGCGGGCGCGTTACATAGGCCGAAAGGCATTCTATTGAGCTCGAATAGCCTTTCTTTCCAAGCGAAAGCTGTCTTCACTCTGTCCCGTTTATCTACTGCGATCTGGTAATATCCAGAGGTGGCGTCCAATGATGTGAAATATTCCGATCCTGCAAGTGCGTCCAAAATTTCATCAATTCTAGGCAGTGGATATATATCCTTCTTTGTTATTTTGTTTAGGGGTCTGTAATCTATGCACATCCTGAGTGTGCCGTCTGGTTTAGTTACCGGTACGATTCGACTACACCAGGCACTCGTACTTCGACTGATTATACCCAACTGGAGGTTCTTCCTAATTCTCGTTTCATAATGAATTGGAATTCTACCTGTCCTCTGATAGATCGGACCTCTATCCGCTGTTTCGATTTTATGCACGCCCTCTTTACAAACGTTCATTTCTGATATTTCTGATATTTCTGTGATGAACATATCTTAATATTTTTTTAGGTTGGCTTCTAGCGAGTTAATCCCAAGTTTTTCTTTTGTTTGGTCACTGTTATCTCTCATTTAGGTTTCATTTGGTTCAGACATGCGCTTAGAGGATCATTAATTCTAGAATCACATCTATGTCCATTATAAGATAGTCCGGTCCGCCTCTTATAACTAAGGGACTAAAGATAATCTCTTTTCCGTGTTTAGTACGTAATTGTAAGTTCTGTAGCCGTCCGCAAAGGCTCAACTCATTCCCGCATGCAGATACTATCCTTGTGTTTTCCGTCAAGGGCATAAGAGGTCTGTTTCCTATTAGCGACAGGGGTATAATCGATACGTTCGCTCCCGTATCCACTAGACATTTAATGCTTTCATTTCCGAAGCATAAGTTCAGGAAAAATTGTTTATTATTATTATCGGGGCCGTAGGAGCCCCAGTTGACAGGTGTGAACAGTGTTCATAATCGTCATTATCCTCTGCAGAATTTTCACTTAAGCACTTCTCTATGCAGTTTAATGTCTTATCCGGGAAAGCTATTCAAGCCACATCCTCTGCTCTCTTCAGAAATTTGTCCCACGTTGGGGCGTTTTCGGCAGCTTGTAGAAGTAGTGCTTTTACCTCTATAGGCGCCTTGTCTATGACAACCTGCGATAGTGGAGTGATATTCATGTAGTTTATTTTAAACAGGTTGTTTGCGTACTTCAGTAATTCGGTATATTCTTCTCTTGAGCTAGGATGCTTTGATGTTAAGAATTTTGACAGAGACATCTCTGTTTTATGTTGACTACTGAATCTTACTTTCAGTAATTCTATAAGCGACTTCAGGCTTATATTCGTGGCTCCCTCGTCTAAAATCTCCGCTGACCAACTCAGTTCTGCTCCGCGCAGCTTCAGCAGTATCAGTTTTCGCGTATCCTCCTCGGATGCCCCTAGTACCCCCCTTATAAAGGCCACCTCCTGTAATCACGATAGAATGTCTTCGTCTTTTTCTCCAGCAAAATATTAATTGACATAGTCGCCGCCGCCATGTTAAAAGTAAACACGTTCTCATCAGGATTCAAAGTAAAAGGATTTAATTCACACATTTTCGATTGTGAATTAAACATACGAATACTTTAAACAGTTTCAACTGATCAATTGTAAACAAATAACATCGATGTAAACAATGATAGATTAAAATATAAACATCGTAACAATGTGGTAGTCATAAGATACCACATTGTAACATCTAGTACGACAATTTCAATAAGACATTCAAAGCATCTGACCTTTCGTTTTTCACCAACATATAGCGCAGAATATAGCGTTGTATTTAAGTTATAGTTCTTCCTCTGGTTGGTGTCTGTTTCTTTATACTAAACCATGTTCCTTCAATGGTATTGGTGTGGACTTGTGTTTCTGTGTCTTTGAAATGTTTAGAATGGTTTACAGTCTTGTGTGCTGAAAAGATCCTTCCAAATCATTATATTCTCTCCAGCCATCTGTATAAATAACGATATCTTCTTTGATTGAACTCTTAAGCATGGCATGTAATGTATCCTTTTTGTGATCTTCTACGATTACTAACTTAACGCGTTTTATTTCACAGGGCTTTACCATACCAAGAACCCAGACCCCCGTTGTGTCCAAAAATCGCCTGAATTTTTTACCCCTAAAATTTTTTTGAAAAAAAACGTGTTTAATCTAGCTTCCAATTATAATTATAAACAACTTTTTTTAAATACTCAATTCCGGTAAGTGTAGTGTAGGTATTTACTATAGGTTTCATATGATCATCTTCTGCTTCAAGGATATTGTTTTTAAGTGATAGTGTAATTTTTTGTTCTGTAAAGGATTGTTCTTTTATAAGCTCGCTAACTATTAGATGAAAAGAGTTTTGTTTTACATTTACTAAACTGTTTAGATGCCTATGAAATCCTTCGATGCTGTTAGTTGTTCTTGGAATTGTATCAACT
>SBJO01000162.1:0-14323 GCA_015832245.1 Nosema granulosis
TAAAACAAAAGGGGGTGTTTTCAATTGTTTTTGGTTGTACTATGAACATCCGTTACGTAGAAAGTTATGAAGTAGTCTCTTCGACCATGCATAATTATTCCAATAATAAAATTGAAATCTACAAACTTCAACTCAAAGAAAGAATCTAGAAGAAAACTGGAATGCAAGGACTATATCTGTCACGGCAGCATACAATCAATGTATAAGAGAACTGTCTTTACATTATAATTCAAATATCGATATTATAGGCCAATTTTCCTCCTTGATTCAATGAAAGCGTCATTTAAAGATACATCGCATCGATTAGATCTCCTTCTCTGCTGAGTCAAGTTAGACTCAAAGTTTATGCTTTGATTTACCAGATGGTGCTACTTGTTACTATACAAGTGATCTTTCAAACGAAAAATGAATATTTTAGGAAATATTGAGTTCATTCGAATCATTTCCAATACCCAAGACTATTAATTTATGGAACATTTAAACGTTCATCCACCAGTTTCTTTTAGTTTTATATCATTTATACAGATTTTGATAGTCAACCTTTTCCTGTTGATTTATAATTTTTTAGATAATAAAACTGAAAGTACTTACATGAAAATGTTCGGAGTATAATTTATAGTCTTGCAAGATATGGAGTCTTTTTAAATCCCGCGAATGTACAGATCGATTTTGAGGTGGTTACCTTTAATGCCATTAGAAGATCATTTTACAATTTCATGTTGTCTCTTTCATTTTGCTCAAGCTTTGTGTAAAAGGTTGCAGGATTTGAATTACTGATCTATTTAATGAAAATGAGGTGTTTAGAGAATCAGTTAAATTGATTACTGCCTTGGCGTCTGGTTCTCTGAATGAAATTGACATGTACTAGGATTATATAGTTCAATCAAGAAACATAATTGATGAAAAAACAGATTAATTTTGTATTTATGTTTATAACAACTGGCTTACTACTGATAGTTCAATCAAGTAACATAATTGATGAAAAAACAGATTAATTTTGTATTTATGTTTATAACAACTGGCTTACTACTATATAGACCACTGTTTCAAAGACAAATATGGTCTCGATATGGCATTTTTAGAAACAGAACTAATATCTATGTTCAGCAGGACGAGATAATTAAAAGACTTGTTACCAGACATTAACAAAAGTGGATTACTACAATATAATTACTTAGAGGTCTAAAAATACTATTAAATTTAAACATTTAAATTTATTTTTTAGGTTTTAATTTTTTTCAATTTGGACGATTGGGACAGAACAGTTCCTGTGAATCATTATTTTTCCACATAAATTTTAATTAATAATGTCAACAGATCACTCGGAGAAGGAATAAGCACAGTGTTTGTAGAACTGAAATCTTCAATTATGAACCTGATACTAAATCATTAGCTTAAAAATGCTAACACACATTCAAATTACATAACGTTAAAAAAAATTCATTGAATATGTTGGTAGCAGATCAGCGATAGACGACGTTTAATATATCTTGACGTCTTTAACAGGCCGATCTATAAATATTCGTAAATTAATAATCCATGTTTTTAGCTCCAACCGTATTTATATTTACAACAGAATGAATCACAGTTAAAAAAGTTCGCTATCCCTGACCTAGGTTAAGTAAATCTCTACTTTAATTGTTCAACTTCTTTTTTGGCCTATAAAGAATAAACTGTCAAAAATCTGCATTTTTTAATTCTTATTAAATCATTGATTGGCAGGTGAAATTTTATCAATCGCATAGATTCATTTTATGTTTCAAATATTAATCTATAAGTTATACAAGCTAATGTTCGTACTTCATATTATATGTCTGTCATGATCTTTTTAATTTATCAATTTAACTAACCTGACAGATGGGGTTTTGTATAAATAGACACATAACCCCTTCACCATGGATATTTGCCGTGTACTCATCTCTATATTTCTATTTAGATCTGTTATAGCCTCTGATGTGAATCAAAAATCAATAGGATTTTATTTTTTTCCTGTTAAAATCTATAACGTTAAACATTCTTATAAAAAAGCTGATTTCTCTATTCTCATTTTTAATACGCCAAAAGTGATTGAAAGAAGACGTTTTTCAATAGAGAATATAGAAATAGTAAATGATGAAGGTATTTTAATTCCCCAAAAAGAGCTAGATAAATATTTAATATCAAATTTGCCATTTAGATTGGCAATGTCCAATGGAGAAAGAGTATTTGTATCTGATTTAGTTTTGATTGTGAATAAAAGAGTAAAGGTATTAGAAATGACAAAACACATTGAGCTATTTACATACGCTTGGTATTTGATTAAAAAATGTAATAATAAGAAACATGATATTACACAATGTGATACTGAGATTGTTGAAAATGATATCAAGAATATTATTTACTTTGGATTTGGTGGACTTGGTTTAGTTCAAACTTCATTACAAAGAAATGATTCTGAATCTTTATCTAGAACGTTTTTTATCTTTTTACTTTCAATAGCCGATTATACTTTTTTAGAAGTTGAAAATAAACACAGAATTATTATGATATTTAAAAACTTCTTAGATAGACTTAATGGCTTTGAAATCAACAATGAAGGGTGGATTAGACATATTGAAACAATTACAAAACTATTATCTACTTTGGAACGCAACACAATTTTCTTTGAACCGATATTAAAATTAATACCTTTAATATCAAATCGAATATTGACGTTTGAAGAGATTTGTATCTTTTACAACACCAGTTTACCTTCGGAATTGTTTCATGATGTTACCGTTTATTAAGATAAATTAATGTTACCAAAAAAACTATTAATTAATCCAGATTGTATTATTCAATAATTAATTAAATTTGAAGTTTAAATATACTATATTTAGTATTAAAACTAGTTTATAAAAATATAAGACACTAATAAAGTATCACAGAAGAGATATTTATTTACGACAATTTTAGTATTGATTGGACGGTATTTGGTAAATCAACAGAATTTATTTTAAAATAAAACTTCTTGAATATTAATAGCTCAATACAAACAGGTCAATTCTGTAACATTTAGTCTACTAAATCAAACAAGTTAATTCTCTGATCCAAAAAGTCGGACATTTTAAATTAGATTAACCTGATAACAGCTGTATTTTAATAATTTAGAATCACCGTAGTGACACGACACACACCATTTAATTTAATATGGATCATATTTGCAAATATAACGTTATATGTATTTATAGTTGAGGTTCATAATACTATTAAAAATTGTATATATTCTTCATCTTTCTTAATATGAAATAGTAACCTTAGTATTTTTTTAAATTAAAGATTAAAATATGCATACAGTGTTTTTAACGCTTATAGGAATACATATATACAATAATGGTATTTTTATTATATATATATATAAATAACACGATTAATATGTCGATTTACGAGGTTAAAAATACATAGGATTTGTAATTGACATTTTAGTTTTATAATCTTACATATTTTTTATATTAGTTATAGACACTTTAAAAAATACTGGTCATACTAATTATGAAACATAAAAGATCTCGGTTTGAAGCATATTAATATTTTTATAATATTGTGTTTACGTTAGTCGTATAGAGTTTGATTAAAGTATTTTTTGAACTAATGATGTTCTAGTTAGGTTAAATTTATATAATTTAAACATTTATTTCGTTAGAAACATTATTAATTAATCAATTACAGCTCAACCTCAATTGAAAAAACATAGACCTTGATTTTTTAAACATTTAATTAAGTATAATTTTCATTTAAACATTGTTGAGGTGTCCTTAAAAATTTTTATTTTTTAAAACCTTTAAAAATAAAAAAGAACCAGATGGCCGTTTATAACGCCATTAAAAAGACTATAGCATTAAAATCTCAAATTATTTGATAATTTTTTCAAAAACTTGTATTTTTTTAAACCTCAAGTACTTTATTTCCAAATGTGTTAAATTAATTGATACAAAGCTACAAAATAAACGTATAAACACATTTAATTTGTAACCTTTGATTGGTAAAATAGTTTTTTTATAAACAAATATTATTGGTAAATTAAATGTAGGATTGATTAACCAATATTTATATTATCACAAGAAAATTATTTACTTTTAAAATTATTTTTTTATTTAAATAGAATTCCATTCTATAATCGATAAAATAAATGGAGTAAAATATCAATTCATGTTATTTTAAATCTATAAATTCAATTTTGTAATACTTAGAAGGTGTATTTTAAACATACATTAGATTTTAATTTAACAGTATTTACTTAATTCTTCTTTTAGAATATTTATATTTGTATTTAAATTATCTAGATTGGCTTCTGAGTATTTGAAAGATAAGCTCTTGAATATTTCTTTTGGGAATTCCAAAGCTGCGTAGGCTATTTCTATCTCATTACAATTTCTATTGTCCAAGCAGAGGATGTAGTCTATATTCTCAACAGCTCTGTCCCAGATTTGATCCAGATCATTGGCTATAGAATCTTCATTGGGAGTATTATTGATCTTAAGTAATTCTCTCTCCTGTAGGATTACTAAGATAGCATACACCTTAGTATAAGGAGAAGAAAAGTAGAAGTTGTAGTTTAATTGCTTAAGAATCATACTTTCATACCCTACTAGCTCCATTCTACGATCAAATCCCAGCCTGTGGAGCATAGAATCAATCCCTCCTTGGACATCCTCACACTTACAAGCAACCATTATAGAAATCATTACGAGATCATCATTCTGAAGCCTGTACTTCTCTAGATCATCTGCTATGAGATTGAATACTCTCACCGCAGTGCTCCTAACAGACAGAGGAAGCTTGAACTTTCTAACTTTCATAATTATCAACCAACGGTGTACTTTATAATCCATTTGTAAAGAAGGGTGGTGGAATCGAATATATTTTAGAGTTGAGATAGAATATTTTAAAGTTGAGATAGAATAAGTTAAAGTTTAGACAGAATATTTCTATTGCTCCTTTTTAGGAAACCTATCAAATTTCTGCCCCTTTTTTCAATAAAATGGATTCATAATTTCCCCTATGGATTTTTTAGACAATTTAATCCTCGGGAAGAATACTCCACGATATGCCGATGAATCTACCTTCCCCTCTAGAACCTACAAGAAGAACCTCTGTAGGAAGAAACACTGTGGAGCTCAGTGTGTGAGAGACTCCTACAATGATTGGGAGTACTGGGCGGTGTTCCTGACTTCTAAGCCAATAAATCGCACAGAACTGAGCAATAAGATTTTGAATATGAAATCCTGTTTGAGATTCGGAGTGTGGTTGAGATTAATTAGAGATGAAAATAATTATAATTATAATTTACCAGAACAAGACAAGAAACTGGAAGATCAAAAACTAGTTGAGATGATTCTTACTAAATTTAGAAATAAAAATATAGACGAAGAAGAACTTTTTAATATATTAGTCTCTGTTTTTAACAGGAGTAAAACTAATTTAGAATTGCTTCTAGATTTTGTTTACAATATTCTCGATCTACCGTTTGCAAATCTCCACAATCTCAGAGAAATATTAGAAGATTTCAACTGTAAGTATAAATTGGAAGAAATATTTATAAAAGATGTAGATCAACTAGAGTCAGATAAGCAAATAGATGTAGATCATAAAGACGTTGAACAAATAGATGTAGAACATAAAAACGTTGAAGAAATAGATGTAGATCATAAAAACGTTGAACAAATAGATGTAGATCATAAAAACGTTGAACAAATAGACAATACATTCATTTTATTCGTTGAATTTCTTATTTCCAAGGATTTTATCTATTTTTGTAGAATTATTGATCTTATGTTGTGTTTTGCGAATTCTACTTTCAAAGAAACGATAAATTTTTTTTTAGCCTCTGAACATGGGAATTTCAAGTCTTTATTGTCTGTTCAAAATCTAGAAAGACTTAAAGATTATTTTTCTAAGAAATCTGATACTATCGCTTCTTGTACAAGTACGCCTATATCTTCACCTACTTACTACGATTTCATAGTAGTTCAAAATGAGACTATAAAAGCCCAAGAGAATATTAAAAAGGAGTTTTTGTGTAAGTTAGAAGAATTAGAAAATCGTAACAAAGAATTGTCTTCTTCACTACAGCACTTTAAAGAAGTCTCAAGCTCTCTAGAAGAGGAACTAGCTGACTATCAAGATGGATACGTAAAAGATATCTTGAGAATGTTGGATGAGCACAAGACAAAGAACGATGAGCTTGAAAGAGAAGTTTTGAGACTTAAAGAGGAGCTTTGTAGAACAAAAAGAAAGACAATGTAAAATAAATTATAAAATTTGAATATTAAACTCTAAATTATTTTTAGAATTTTTTAATAATAAAGATTTTAATAAATTTTTCAACCCCCTCTACATGCTAGTGAAAAATATTATCGATTTGGATTCATTTATGGAGAAAATCACTATAGACAGCCAAGATAAATATTTCTCTTTGCTTTTTAGCCTCATAGACTCACCGAGTATCCAAAATATGGATCGAATACTCTCTTCGTTTTCTATCAACGACTTAGTCAACTCACTCAAGCATCTTATTAAATTTAAATATAACTGCCTAACTGACAGAATCAAAAGTAACCTTGTAGAGTGTGTGGAGCTTATTCTTCAATATAAAGAAAATGTGGATACTCTTATCATCAACTGTTTGCGTCTTGGGCTTGTGGAGGAGGTGATGGCCATGTTCAAGAGACAGACTAAATATTTTCAGATTCACAAAATGGGGTTCTTTTTTCTTGCTTTTCATACGCAAGATTTGAAACTTATTCATAAGCTTGGTGTCTCCTCTAGAGATTTCTACTACAAAAGAGTCCTCCAGCAGATTACCACACAATCTCCTTTTCTCCCACAAGAAATAGATTCTCTTTATATTCCTACACCAGTAAATTATATCTCTTCTGCTATTTCTGTAGAATTAGAATTGGATATTCTCTTCTTGTCAAATGTAAAATCTAACTTAGATTTCTATAAAAAACTCATTCTCAAAGATTTTATTAATTCTGAGGACATGGCTTTCAGGGTATTGCGCTTCTGTGTATACATACCGTATACAAACAACATATACTTATTTAGTCAAGATGTTGTTAAGAAATATCCCACTAGCTGTATGGCCCTGATCTATGATTTGTTATTCTTTAACGGTAAAGAAAACATCTCCACGCTTACTGTTAAATGGCTGGATGCTATCAAAACCAAGAAAGCAAAGCATACTACAAACTTTCCCAGGCTTGAGGTCTTGAAAAAGCTATTTCCGGATTTAAGCAAGGCTTTGGCCACGGTTTATAACAACAAGAGCATTGAAGAGACGACTAAAAAGATTTACAGCCTAAATTTTACAAAGTACTACAGTGTCATTACAGAAATGAAAGAGAAAAACATCCCGTTCATTGGGCAGGACATCTACGAAGAGATAATTTCAATAAGCCAAGAGTGGGACAACTACATGCAAGTTTACCTTTGGAAAATTTTAACATTCCAAAAGATACTTTTTAATTTTAATATTCCAAAAATTGAATTAATCTCGCAAGAAGCTAAAGAAGGTGCAGAAATTATTAATTCATTAAAAAAGAAAAGCTGAGAAGGTGCTTGTATCATGAATTTGTTGTAAATACCCTGAGAATATCTTTGTTGATCAAATTTTTCATTTTCTATCAAATTTCTTTATAAATCGATTTATATTTCTCCATAAGCTCGTTTTTTATTATTTTCGTGTCTAGTTTCGTTTTTTTAATTCTTTTTAAATGCTCTTCTATGATTTGTGTCTGATCTAAGAGATTTAGTAAAAAGTAGTTTTTCATGATTTCTCGTTTTATTTTAATTTGTAGATTTCTAAACATTATTTTTTCATCTTTTAAATGGAAAGATTGTTTTAAAATGGTGTTATATCTTGCGATCGATGTCTGTATCTCTTTCATAACAGTTTTTCTACTGGGAATCTCGTCGCTCACCTCCAAATCCCCACTTACAGCTCCTATTTTTTGGTATAAAAATTCAAACAGTGTAAATTTTTTGTTGTTTTCAATTTTTTTATACTCTTTAAACAATAGTGATATCGTAGATGGTTCTAAATCTAGTCCATTTCTGTGTAAATTTTTCATACAAACTTCACACAATACCTCTCCCACTTGTTCACATACAAAACAACTGTGTTTTTTATTTTTTGCCAAATTTTCCAAGATTCTTTCTTTTTCCATCAAAATTTTCTCTTTGTGGATTGTACGTAGTTCTTTGTAGAAACCACTGAGGTCTTCCATTAGAAGGCAGAAAATATGTTTATTTATTGAAATGTTTTGGATTATAAAATTCAATTGGAAGATTTGAAACGAGTTGAGAAATTAATTTCACAACAAACCTCTAATTTATATTTTTTAATATACAAACTCTATCTAACCTAGATATTTAATATAAAAATTCTATATAATTGGGTTTTTTAATATACACTTTATCTTAGATTTTTAATATACAAACTCTATATAACCTAGATATTTTTTAATATAAAAATTCTATATAACCTAGATTTTTAATATACAAACTCTATCTTAGATTTTTAAATCTTAATTTACAATTTTTTTTAATTTACAATTTTTTACCAAACAAACCTTTATTTAGTTTTCTTCTTCTCCATATCTTTTGCAGTGTCTTTTACTACTTCGGAAGCCTTTTGAAGAGCACTGTCGATTCCACCTGCATTTACATACCATTCTTCAGGTATTTGAGACAAAACATTATCGTACATCCACTTGCCTCCTCTGAACTTATAAGGACCAATATACAAAAGTAATATGAATTTGATTGTATAGAATAAAGGTATGAATCTGATTATACTGCCAGAGTATGAGTCTAAGCCAGTGAGTACCCCGAAGATTATCCAAAACACTAACAGATGCTTCATCTCATCCTTGCTAGGGTTTACTTGCTTGAGCACTACCAGAGTCTCTCTAAGTGGCAATAATATTCCTAGGGTAGAAGTAATGAGAGGTCCCAGTGGTGTAGACATTATGACTACGATTGCAAAGAGGATGCTTCCTAGTAGCAAGTACTCTCTCTTGACTTTGTACTTGCTTTCTATCTTCTCGAAAAGTGGGATCTTTGATGACATTCTTCTAAGGAAATCCATTGTTATTAGGGGGGTTTTGAATTTTTATATTTTTCTGTTATTTGTTTCACAGTAAGCTTCATCTTGAAACAAAAGTTTGATAGACTATTTTGAATAAACATTATAAATAGAAATATTTTAAACTGTTTATTAGTAGTTTATTAATTGAAATTAAGTAGATGAAATATAAAATCTTTTAGAGAAACTTTTCATACCTCTAACTAAAAATTATATTCTATTTGTTGTAAACCACACATCTAACATCGACAGTAAATAACATGCCTGCTATGAAATATTCTTTAATTCATTTAAACAGTATTTGATTTCATTGAGGCTGTAAACCACACATCTAATATTGACAGTAAATAACATGCCTGCTATGAAATATTCTTTAATTCATTTAAACAGTATTTCATTTCATTGAGGCTGTGAGCTTTTCATTTTTATCTTTAAATTAAACTAAATAAAAATAATGTTTAATGAGTGTATAAGAACCTATAAAGACGTAAAATTACTATTTAAAATTAAATACATGCAATAGCATCTTTATTCGTTGGTATCAAATCTTATTTATTACTAATAAAGACTTGATTTAAACATCTATTATTATCTTTTACCAACGTGTGATGTAGTTACAAAATAGCACGTTACATGCGAAGAAGACTGGAAATTTGGTCAATATTGGGGCTTTCATCAAATATCTAGTATAAAAAACATTCTAGAGCATTTTCTTGGTATTTAGAAAGTATTGAAATCTTGAGGAGCTCTTATACAATGGGAAAAGACAATTGATAGAGTATATATTTGTGAACTACGTCTACGATCCTTACTGGAGTCATATTCTGTGTACAATATGGCTATCTACAAATACTTTTTTTTAAATCACTAATATAGCACCAATAAGATCTTTACAAAATAACAGTAGAACATAACACTTAACAAAATGTATCGTTTAGCTATCAGTACAATTACAACAATCTTAGATTAAGCTAATTGGCCAAGGAATGCTATCTAGACAGAAGAGAGACAAGTTAAAAATATGTTTCTAAGTTCAAAATTCTATTTAAACAGTAGAACATTTTAAATCAAGACGGTAAATAAAATATTGTATCAAGATAGAAATCTAATTAGACACAACATACTAGACTTGTTAGTTGAATTTATTATTTTTATAGACAAAATACACAGTGTCAAACTACCAAAATAAAACGTTTAACTTACGAACTTGGAGTCAGTTGGTCCATATACGATGACGAGGCCAAAGATGTGCGTTTGCCCATCTTTTGCTTTGATTTGAAAAATTTTACCTCTATTTTAAAAATTTAAATCCTAAAACAATAAAAAGAATATTTTGATATCTTAAAAGTGATGAGATTGTTCGTTTTTATGTAGCATATATCTTACTAAGTATAAATCAAACATAACTTATGTTCTACCTCTTATAGACACCTATGCTTTGATCGCTCCTCAAGAATCCTCAATTATATTTGTATGAACTTGTGTCAAAGATCTTTAAAATGTTTAATGATTGACAGTCTTGTGATCGGTAAAATAATTACTCAGATCCGAACAACCTTTCCAACAATCTGTGTGTATTATAGAGTTAGAATAAATGCCGATTTAATAAAAGTCCCGAGCTCTATTTTTTTTCTGTTTGAAATTCTGAACAGTTTTATTTTCTGATTAGTACCCCCTCCCTTTCAGTCATTCCTAGAACCCATTGTTTGAGTCTAGCTAGAGAGGTCTGGAGAGATCAGCTAAGATGAGTGTGTTTACAAAATAAGACAACAGATCAATAATATCAGATATCGAATATTATTGGTTCTATTGGTTTTTGTAAAACTATATAAAAGTTTTACCCTAAATAAATTTGTTTTGTTCTAAGCTCTATTTGTATTAACAACACCCATACACCCTCGATTTTATGATCTTTATGGTACTTTTTTCCCCAATTTTAGATTAATATATCTCAACAATAACCCATTGACTCCTATTTATCCAAATTTATATAATATCTTGGTACAATAGATTCTGTCACTTTATTAAACACTCTTCTCACTGTTTCTTTTTTTATTTTAAGCTCTAGAATTTTTAGATTCTCTGTTGTAGAAGAAATTAATTCTAATATTATACCTTTTTCTGCATCTTTATACGTGCAATATACTTCATATTTTATCTTTTGTTTTTGAAGAGCAGAAATAATACAGACGTAATAATACAGACGTAAGAGTTTCTCTCTTTCTTCATCAACGATTTTTCAGTTCTTGTTAATAATTTTTTTAAAGTCGTTTTTAGGGATAAAATTTTTAAATTTACAATTTATACCAAAACGTGGGCAAACGCCCACCATGCACCTATGACGAATCTTAAGCAGTTAAGTATTTGGTATTCATATTTAGATACTCATATAGTCGTCGATAGTTCTCAAAAAGACGAATATCTTTTGTGAGCCACAAAGATGTCGAAATTACAACTATGAAAACTAGTAGTTGCTTAAGTTAAGAAACGATCAAATAAATGTCTCCAAAAGTTGATTAATATTAAATCTTATTTATTAAAAAATTACTACTAAAAATAAAAAAAATTGTTTTTGTTCTTAAAGGGGAATATTAAGTATTCTTTCTTAAAGCTGAATTCTAATTAATCCCCATGAAAACTAAAGTAGCGATGGGACTGGGGTTGATATTAATATCAACTGTTGTGCTCGGATTTATATATAAGGATAAGATAATGTCATGGTTTTTATCTGACAAAGATGGTGATATTGAAGAAGAATCTTCAGAAAGAGAAATGAGCGAAGAAGAAAAAAGAATTATTGATTTTAGAAAAAAAATGGTTGCGTTGGATCGTCTTAAAGCTTTAGAGCTTAAATCAAAGCAGAATATTGCCAAAAATAGACGAAAAATTGAAGAAATCAAAAAAAAATGGGAAGAAGAACAGAGAATTAATACAAATTCAAACTCAAATGATGGTTCAAACGCAAATAGCAATACAAATTCAAACGTAAATATGAATGGTAATGATAAGTCAAATAATATAATAAAAAAACCAAATGTAGATAAGAAGGTTGTTGAAGACCTTACAAATGAGCAAAATCAAATTAATAGACAAATTGACCTTGAAAAACAGAATAGAAAGAAGATTAGAGAGGAGATAGAGAAGCTTGTAAGGGAGCAAAATGAAATTTATGAGATTATTAAACAAGAAAATCATGAGAAATTTACTCCTGTAAATGCAAGAGGAATAAAAAATGAGTCTTTGAATTGCTATGCTAGTAGTATAATACAATGTTTAAATAATGTGAAAATTATCAGAGAGTATTTTTCAAAGGTAGGTGATAATAATAACAATCGTGTTAGCATTACCTTTAAGAATATTTTAAATGATCTCAATAAAAATTCTGCAACACCAATCAGTATCGCCCTTTTGCTTGATTTTCTAACACAATCAAAGGTGAATGGGGATAATCAATTACAGAGATTTGGAATGAATACTATTTTGGATTTTTATGATACTTTAATGAGCTGTTTAATTATTGAAGAGACAAAAGTAGACTATTCTAAAAAAATCTTTTTCGATAACAATTTTTTCAATAAACTTGGCAACAACAAAGGATTTTTGGTTGAAAATTGCTTGGTAAACAGAATTGATAAAGTTACAACACAAAAAAATCCACTGGAATATGCTCCTTATGTCGGTGCAGACTGTTTAAAAGGTGATAAACTTGAAAAAACAATACAAAAAAACCTTTCTAATTATTATATCGCTGGTGCTATTACAAATAAGATGCTTTCTATATTAATAGAGACCAATACAAAGACAAAATACAATTTTAAAGTGCCTGAAACCATCAAATTTGGAAACAAAACATACAATATTCGATCATTTTGTATAACTACCAATGGGGATAATTCACATTTTTACGCAATGGCTGTTAAGGAAGATCGAATAATTGAATTTAATGATGAACGTGTAATAGAACATGATTTGGATTTTACTAGAGGATATGGTAGGGTTAGAATGTTATTCTATGAATTAGATTAATTAAATGTTTTTTTAACAAGGCTTGTTATATCTGTCCAATGAAAAGAATTGTGCTGTTTTGCTAAAAGCACAACTTTGTTATAAGCAAACTTGAACATATCTTTAGATGTGATCACAAGATATCTACCATATGTTATAGTTGCAAACACACAACTATATGTGGTTGATTTTGGTTGTAAAAAATAGGCCATATGAGTCTATGAATTTAGTCCTATCTATTATAATTGCTTTTGCCAATAAGATTTTATTATCTATTGATGGACAGATATAGTTTGTAAGAATATATTTTTTGGATTCATTATATGTCTAATGAGATCTCCAATAAGATTAAGTAGAGGAATAGGACACGTTCTATTGAACAGAAAATAAACTAGTTTATCATTGATTGGTTGAGTTCTTTCAAAATTGTTTTATAAATATAACTCATACACTCATTAGTAAACTACTGCGACATAAAACCATGAAATTTCTTTGTAAACTTTCTTGGAAGTTTATTCTCTTTTTTGATGAGTTTTTTAATGATTTTGAGTCCTTTTTCTATTAAAACTTTTACTTTACCTTCATTATAGCTCTTTTGTACACCAAAGTTCACTGGATGTTTCAAAAATGAATAAAACACTCTAGGAATCAAACAAACTGCTGTGTATTTCACTAAACAATTTTAAAGATTAGTATCTATCGGTATATAATATATCAATTCTGAAAAATCACATTCTTCTTTAAAATCAAAATATCTTTTCATATTAACAATCCCCACTGAATCTATTATTGGCGTAAATGAAAAATTCTTGTTTAAAATACTTGTATCAAAAGCTTCTGTGCAGATATATACAGATTCCATCAATGTAACTGTCGTGAGTAAAATAATTAAAAATAAAATCATTTAGATACCCTATATTATGAAATATCAGAGAAAACAATTTATAATTAAATTATTATTTTTTACATTTTGATTTCTTAAAAGTGTTTATACAAACAATAAAATGCTTAAATCAAGTATAATGGGTTAAAATATATCCAAAATTGTTTTTTCTAGAAACTGTAATTTTCAAATATTTCATTAATTGATTTTAAAAAAACACTAATAATAGAAAAATAAATTTATTGGGTTATGTTTTACGTTTAGATTTTCTTACTAGCCTCAGTGTCTAGGCCTTTTTGGACTTCCAGAGATATAGAAACCCCACC
>SBJO01000163.1:0-12552 GCA_015832245.1 Nosema granulosis
TTATATAAATTAAAAATAAATTTTCATTAATTAAAAAACTAAATGAAAATTGAAAATGCTAGTTAGAAATTTCCAAGAGACGTTCTTGAGATATGATAATGTCTTTTATAACTTCCGTGTCATCGTCACACCACTTGAAGGATTCCTTCTTTGATAACTTATCTGTTATCTTTCATATTCGTTGACTTAGGTTTGGGATATGATCTCTGATCCAATTAATCATTCCTATCAGCTTCATAAGTCCGTTGTGATTACGTGGGACTATAATCTTTTCCATTTTGATCAGTGACGAAAGGTCTGGCCTTATTCCGTCTTTGTCTATGATTTTACATAGATACACAACCTCTCTCTTTCTGAATAAAGATTTAGCGAAATTGACTGAGATTCCTTCGTCTCTGAGTTTTTCAAGCACCACCTTTAGGTGTTTCTCGTAATCCTCTTTAATTTTTGAGAATATAAAGACGTCGTATACGAATATCTTTACGAACGGCATATTCCTGAGTTTGTTAGACATTGCTTTTTGAAAAACGCGTGGGGCGTTACAGAGACCAAAAGGCATTCTTGCAAATTCTTACTAGCCGAAAGGTAATACGAATGCCGTTTTATGCTGATCTTTGGGATCTACCTCGATCTGGTAGTGTCCCATGTTTAAGTCTAACTGCGAGGAGTACTGGCCGCCTTTAAGATCAATTAATGAATACTGGATTCATGGGAATGTATATCCCATTTTCACGATAGTCAACCACTAACCTGACGTCTCCGGTCTTCTTTGGTACCGTGAAGGCTGGCGACGAATAGTTGCTGTTGCTATCGCGTATGATCTTAAGATCTGCAAGTTTTTTTACTTCTTCTTCTTTTAGTTTTGGCAAATGTTTGATTGGTACTGGATATGGTTTCTTGTGTACCGGAATATCGTCCTTGAGGGGTAGAGTCATTTTGTGTCCTTTTATGCATCCTAGCTTTGGATTTGAATTAATAAATGGTTCTAAGAACTCGTCTTGTTTACTCTGTTCGATATACATAGAATCCGATTTATTTAAAAGTTCTTCGTCTGGTGATATTGGTATCGAAACGGATTCGTTAGTTGCGCAGTGCATCTTTCCTGTTACACAGTCGATACTATAGCCATATCTTTTGAGAAGATTAAGTCCAATGTGCCCCTGCTGTGGTAGGTTCTCAATTATATAAAATCCTTTTTAATAGATTTTTTCATAGCTGGTAACTTAAAACGTAGTGAGATATTCCTGTTGACTTCTTGAGTACGATCATCTGCCAGTGTAATGTGCTTCTTGCATTTTTGTACTGACTTATCAAACTTTTTTGCTATGTATTCTGCAATGAAATTTTCTTGAGATCCCGTGTCCACTAAGAATGTATAAGTTTTATTACTCATTTCTACTTGTGACGTTATTTGATCTGTCTGCCAACTACTGATCACTGTGACCAGGTTCTGGGATTTTCTTTTATTTTTTTCTGCCGTGTATCTTTTTGCGCGACAGTCTTGTGTACTGTGGAATGGTGACTTGTGATATGTACGATTTTGTTTCACTGCTGGGGTGTGTTCTAAATTAGACATATTACCTTGCGTGGTAATTGATTCAATATAATCGTCCACTTGGTAGAAGCTCATCATATGTGAAGCTTTTTGTAAAAAGTCTTCTATTTCGTTGAGTGTCCGCGACTCGCTGTTCATTAAAATCTCTTTTTCTCGTTTAGATAAGGATTTTATGACCACGTCTGTGACTTCTCTCTCTGATATCTTGTCGTTTTTGTTACAGAGTTCGGCTCGTATTTTAAACTCCCGAATGAATGTGATGAAACTTACTATGTCTGGAAATTTTCTCCTTTGTGCGCCTTTCATAAGACAGAGGTATGTGTGATACTCGTTGGGGTTTAAAATCAGTTCTCCTAGGGCGTCTAATCTCATGTCGAAATTTCTTTTGACCGATATTTTCGTGATTAACATTTCGCTAATCATGAGATTTAGCATCCTGGGTGAGTATTCTGATGTCCAGCCAACTCTCTAACTTTCTTTGACCATGTGACGAAACCCTGTACATTAGAGTCTGTGAATTTGTAGATCCTGATTTTGGGTCTATCTTGGATGTCAGTGTCTTCTCCCATCTTCAACTTGAATGTGACAGATTCGAATGTCTGTTCGATAGCCCGTGCTCTCTCTCTGGATCGGTCATGGTAGAGGCCATAGCGCTGGCTTCCTTGATTCTGAATTCAGCATGTCAGGTTTGGAAGATTGTTTAGTAAAATTAAATGTTTTATTTAACTTCTGAGAGTTCGTCCTGTTAGTTTGCATCTTCATGTCCTTGTTTTTACATTTGCTTTTATAGTTTTAATAAATTAAAACACAAACAAATAAACAAATATAAATTAAAGATCATAGATTCTAGGACATGATAGATTAAGATTAATCCAGAAGAAAGAAATAAACAAACAGTTACTAAGAAGGAAGTTATGAAACAGACGTTTCATGACATCGTCCTATAAACTTCTATTCCTTTCCCCCTATAATCCTCTAATATTCCATTCATTATCTTCTGCATGATCTGAGGTGCGTTTTAAAACCCCATAACTATCCTGTTCCATTCATACACGGTTTCATCATACCCAAATACGGTCTTTTGTTTATGTGACTCATCAATTTCAATATGATAAAATCCTTCTTTCAAGTCTATAACACTAAATATTCTCGACCCCTGAGTGACTTGTATAATCACCCTAATAGAGTTGGTAACATGTATGGATCTTTTTCCACCAAATCATTAAGTCCCATTAGAGTGCTAACCACTCTAACATCCCCGTTTGGTTTTTCAATGGCTCTTATAGGGCTTCTCCAATTGAATCTAGACCTTCTAATAATACCCCGATCTTCCAAATCCTGAAAATACAGCTTTGTTTTCTTTCTTAAACTTTAAGGTACAATCTGACCTCTTCTTATTACTTTAGCTCCTTTTGATGTCCTAATATAACATTTAACACCCGTTTTATACACAATACGCTCTCTTGAAGGCTTTAAAACTTCTGAAAACTTTTCAACAACGAAATCTAATTCCCCGCCCTTAAGTCTCTTCGAACTTTCCCCCCATCTGCTTCTACACTGTTATTCTTATCGTAACACAAATAATTAAAACTTTTATTTCCTTTATTCAAATTCGAACCTTTCCTCTCATTACAACATCTTGCTATATGCCCTTCTTTGTCACATACAAAGCACTCTCCTGTAATCTCTCGGCTTATATTTAAAACTTTGACCAACTATCGCTCTTCTACGTGTGTTTTCCTCTTTAAGCATCTCTCTTATAGTTTCCCTCATCATGGTCATCATCGCTTCTGTTTCTCTGACACTCCCTCTTTTCCCTCTCCTCTTCTTTCGCCACGTGTTTTTCTAATTCTGCAACTACTTCCTCCCAGTTCTTTGATCTTACTAAAAAAATTTCAATAATAAAATCTTGTAATTCTGTTCCTGCAAATTGTGAAGCCTGCCTACCGACTTCATCACTGTCCTCCTGCATCAGCACCTTTGCTCTAATACGTTTCGCGTCCTGCAGTAGATATCTGGCCACATGACCACGGGATTCACTTGTATCCCCATTACTTCTTGTTTTCGCAATGTAAGTCATTTATTTATTAGGGGTTCCAGACCCAACATGTGATAAAAAAACAGGTTCATAAGTTTATATAACAGAAGGTAGAACCTGTAAAAAACCTTATGTTGGTTGGGTGGTTCTAAGTCAGTGCAAATAGATGAGACGGTGATTTATAAAGGTAAATTAGACACTTGTCCTTCTAAACGTCTGATGATCTTTAAGGATGTACTGTGTTAGTGGGGATAATGGAACAAGACACGGGCAGATGGTTATTGAAATAGTGCCGAAAAGAAAGATCGAAACCATGACAGCTTCTATCAATAAACATGTTTTTGTCGGTTCTCTGATTATTACAGACGGATATCCTTCTTATATTCAGGCAGTTATAAATGCACTATGTTCCCACGAGGTCGTTAACCACAGTCGAGGGTTTAAGATCATTAGAGGCTTTCACACAAACAATTTCTATTGTTGGAGCCAGCCTGAAGACCAAATGTTTAAGTCAATCCAATCTTAATCAAATCTTGGTCGGATCTGTTTACAAACATTAGAATTGATATTAGATGATCATAGACGAACCTTATTGGCCAATGATGTTTCTAAAAGTATATAAGAGTTCTACCTTTAATAAACATGTTTGATAATAATACTTCCAACATCTATATTATTTTAAATTATTTTTGGTTGCAATGCCCCCCCCCCTTGGTATTGATCGGTCAACAAACTTGCCCCAATTTTATTTATTTAAAAGGTAAGAAAGGCCATGTGTACAAGTTATAGAACGTTAATCGAAGGGTTCTGGACCGTGTTCCCATAGATAATAACAGTGCAGAAGAGTATAATAGAAAGCTTAATGAAGAGTTTGTCAATTCTCATCCTAGTTTGATTCTTTTTATTCAAAAGCTAAGAATAGGTGACTTTAGTTTTACGCTAGAAATATAAATAAAATTATCTTCCCTGATAATAACCTCGAAAGAAATACAACCAGACTGTATGTAATCAAATATATGAATTGATTTATAAAATTTTATTGGAGAAAGAAAATGCTATGAGGATATTTTTCTTAAAGAAATTATCAAAACTTTAAGTTTTTTTGGATCCATTGGGGTAAAATAATAAAATATTATTTATATAAATTTTTAAGAGAATATAGAGAGGGCTACGACAGAAATAATCAAAAATTATCAATGGATTTTGCAATAAATATTTTTTGTTATTTTAGAGGTTAGAAAATTAAATAAAATGCGTGCGCAAAAGCGGAATGTAGATATACCAAAGTATACTCCAAGTTCCAATGGTGTTTTATAACGTTTAAAAATAATGATATCGGAAGTTTTAAGTGTCGTGATCACATGCCATGTATCTCACTGATATAGCGGACCAGTTGCTGATATCTCCATCACTTAATATACCACTAATAAAGACATTAATACAGTGGGGTTATGACAGGGATGCAAGATCACAACAATAAAGTGTTTGATATAGCGACAGCGGTGAAAACTGTCAGGCCTTTTGAGGGTGAAGAAGGAGAGAATGTCGAAACATGGTGGATAGACTTGCTTCTGATAGAAGAAGTTGCTTGCTGGAGAGAAAATAACATCACAGGAGCAGCAATGATGTGCTTAAAAGGAAAAGCACTTTCTTGGGCCACTCAAATACTATAAAACATAAATAGAACTTCCAAATAGAGAAGAGTTCTCGAAGATGATCTCAAATAGATTTACTACTAAACATATCTCCGATAACATCTTAGCTAGGGTGGTTTACCGAACACCACAAGCAGATACAGTGGTATTATTTGATCAAGTTTGAAACTTTTTAAAGGAGTGTTACAGATCTAATATCAGGAATGACATCAAAATGTCAATTTAAAACTATAAACATTCCCAATTTCTAGTCAGCACAATGAAGTCATATAAACCAACATCCAACACTACCTCACCTACACGGCCCACAGAGCTAGCACATCTTTAAGGAGGCTCAATAAAACTTGACTTGAAACATATTTAATGTCCCGGATCGAAGGCTAGATTTATGAAACCGAACATAATTTGCTCGAGAGATAAATTTACAAACATTCTTCACGACGCAACGGTACTTTATGTGAAGGATCAAAAGATATCACAGGCGCTTTGGCAGGAGATTATCGAGAGATCGCCGGCGTGAATTCAGGGGGATTGCTATATCAAACAGTCTGTACTGCAACAGGCTGGAAACAATTTGTTAAACAGCCGAAGAGGTACCATGGGTTGCATATCCTTAATCAAATGTTTCCCAGCTTTCAGAAGAACAAGTCTTAAACGTATCAAATATAAATACATCTCCTTATCAACAACAACATCGTAACACTTCTTATCTGCAAGAATCAATATAAATTGTGATCTTCACGGTGCTAGGTGGCATGATACATCTGAATGCTTATTGTCGTAGACGAATTCTAAATATTTTATGATAAATTAAATCACGCGATCAACACCTGCGATAAGTTAATTTATCCCCTTGTAAAACCTAAATACTGTCAGCAGATACCCCCTATGCAAGATATTCCAATAAATCAGTTTAATTCCACTATCTCCAACTCGAGCCACAACACTTATATTACGAGAGTTACAAGAAAGAGGGGCGAAGGAACGTGCCTAATAAGGATAGGGCTAATGTAATTGATGATGATGATGGATAAGAGAATGTCAATGAAAACAAAAAAAATTCTCTATTCATGTAATACAATAAACCGCCGTACAAATCCATTTTTTACCTACGGTATAATCAATGGTTCAAATTTCTATGCCATATAGATACGAGTGCTGACGTCTCGCTCACAGACAAACAATCTTTGCAGATGATTTAAATCCAACTTCATATAATGGTGTAGTTAGATAGACACACGGATCTGAGCTAGGAATATTGTGAAGATACGAAAAAAATACCATTAACATCCGAGGGAAAGACTATAGTTTCTCTGTTAGCTACTTCAAATAAAAGATAATTTATAATTATTGAAACAGATATTATCTTAAACATGTAGAACTACCTTTAAATGTTCTTCAGGCCTCCGAATCACAAAAAATACTTGCCTCGAACCGTCGACGAATCACCGTTGCTATCTAAATACGTATATCTACAACGGACGGAAATTGGAGAATTAAAACTGTGCCAGGTCGGCAAACATAGTATTATAACAACTGAAAAACGTCCTATTTTCGAAGCAAAGACGGAATATCTATCAATTTTAAAGACGATATTAACAAAAAAATAAAAACACTTAAGACTTGGCATATTCAAACAAAGTAAAAGCCCTTGGTGTAGGCGTATTATGCCAGTTAGTAAAGCAGACGGTCTATTCGTATGTGTATTGACTATAGGTCATTAAATCAAGTCCCGGTAAAAGACAAATATCCACTACCTCGAATTGACGAGATATTAGATATGTTATTTAAAGCAAAGGGTTTCACGACTTTAGATATTACATATGGATACTATCAATTAGCAATGAAAAAAACGATAAACCGCGTTTGTATGGAAATCAGGGGTACATGAGTGAAAAAGGATGCCTTTAGTCAGTGTAACGCACCGGCAACTTTTAGAGAACTCTGTATCAAATGTTTCTTAAGGAAAAAAACAGATTTATCCTCATATATATAGACGACATTATTGTGTATTCAAACAACAAATATGATCATCACAAACATCTAAAAAAATTGTAATGGGCAGATTACGCGCATCAGGAATCTCACTTAACAGAAACAAATGCTGCTTCTACAAAAGAGAGATAAATATTTTAGAAAATGTTGTGTCCAAAGGAACTTATAAGCCTGACCCAGATAAAATTAAGGCTATAAAAACACATCCCCTCCTATTACAATCAAAGAACTCTGCCATTTCTTGATATGGTTAACTATTGCGAAGAATTTATATATAATTTTGCTTCAATTGTAGGACCATTATACACAAGACTAAAGGGAGAAACTAAAAACAGTCAGAAAAAATAACAATATCAAACATAAAACTCACATCTGAAGCATTCAGAGGAGTTGCCCCGTTTCTAGTATTGTCGTGCTTCGAATTTAATAATTTATTTAAGTTGGACACCATCCGGTTTGGGTATAATTTGCCTTTAAGCGTTTTGATGACGACAATTAAATAAACTTTCGGATAGAACGTTCAAGAGTTCTCTACTCCGCTATTTTAAAATGAGTTAAATTGGTTTTTTATGGTTTCTGTCGGAAGTGTCTTCTAATAAATACATTATTATTAGTTAGATCTTTTACATAAAAGGAGCTTGATCATTAACATTACAGACTATGTTGATCTCACATATAATTTGTCGAGATTATAATATCTTATTTCTTCCATCCCTCCTTTGTCTAGAGAGTATTTATGTTTCACTTTATGATAGATTAGATGATAGAGTGAAAGATATACATAAATAATAATTCAACTTGATAAGAGTGAAAATAGATAGTAGATAGTACATCTACGACATAATTAATTCAGTAAAATACGGAAAACTATATAAACAGAAACAATAGGGATGAGATGAAGAGTTATAATAAACACTTTCCGATAGTTTAAATTTAACGTAAATTAAATTTGTTTTTGTGGTTTGGCAGGTTCTGAAAATACTCTTAGAATATGACAAATATAAATATTTTTTTTAAAAAAAATACTCCTAAAAATGAATTTTCAAAGGTTGGGTAAGAAAGAATTGAGAGATGTTGGAAAAATGAGAGAAAAGACTTAAATCTTGTTTCTTTTGCTCATTAAATGTAAAACTATCAGAAAAGAGGAAAACAAGGTAATATGTTCATGGAAAGGTTGCAAAAAAGATAGAACCTATGGAAAGAAACTATTTTTACCATGCTAAAGTAAAAAAAACAAAGATATTAGAAATTTTAGAGTTATTGAAGCAGAAAGCACCACTAAAGCTCATCTCATATATTCTAAGAATATAAATCGATTCTGTGAGCTATGCTATCGAAAAATTAAAACTTGTGGATAGAAATTATTACACTACATCCGAAAAAATTGGTGGTAATAATTCGATTGTTGAAATAGATGAATCCACGTTCGGAAAGAGAAAATCTAACAGAGGTCACTATGTGGAAGGAGTGTGGGTCTTAGGAATGGATGAGAAGGAGAGACACAAGCAGATAAAACTATTCAGAGTAAATGATAGATTAAAGTCAACTTTAGAAAAATATATAGTAAAATCCGTATATATTGGTACTAAAATACACACAGACTGTTGGAAAGTATACGTGTCTTAAACATTTATTTGATGAGAATTCTAATATGAATCATTCAAAATATTTTAAAGTCACCATAACACTCGTCCATAGTAACACTATTGAAGGGAATTGGTTTGCTGTTAAAAGACAAATACCACAAAGTGGAAAGACCACAAAGACAATCGATCTCTATTTTGTTCTATTCATGATGCTTCGTAATGAATTTGGAGAACCCCTGAAGATTTTATTAAAATATTTCTTCTAAGTTTTCAATTTGTCTATTTAGATTTTTTTTTAAAAAATTATACTAAAAACGGGATGCAATTGCCCCCTTTAAGCCCTCGAAGCTGTCCTGTTTAGACAGATTTGTTGAAAAAACGAGATTAGTTAAACTGTTTGTTATCTTGCATACCCTTCACTTGTTTTTTATTTATTTATACTTTTAATTTAAAAAAGATATAAATCAAAATTTCCGAGGTAGTAATCTTCAGTGTCTAGTTGATCTGGTTTCACAGGGTTATATGTTACCTGAAGTAAACAGAAAAGAGGTGATAGCTGATTTAAATGATTTTTAGGATGTGCTCTACTTTAAATCGTTAGAGAGTTTCAAAGTTTTAATTAATTAATTTTGAAAACAATCTAAGAAACGATTGGCATGATATTACAGCACGACAACAGCTTTTAAAGAAATTAGAAGCAAGCTTAGGGAAAACATAAAATTTGCACAGCTTGATTTTGATCAAGACTTTATTCTCACACTAGATGCATCTGATAGGGGGTTAGGAGCGATTTTATCACAGAAGGATAATATGGAAAATGAAAAGTTTATCTCTCGTTCAGTAAAAACTTCGGTGCTTCTCTATTATAAGGGATATAAACGTAGAGGACATGAAATTTATAAAAAGCCGTATTTTAAACGTAGTTGAAGGGTTAAAAAATAAATAAAAAGATGTTTTATTACTTTTTAAAATCCCTCTTTTACGCTCTCTGATGATTTTTGATTTATGTTTTTTCGTACATGTGTAAATTCCTCAAGTCATATATAAACATCTTCTCTTTTCACACCATGTTGCTTTTCCATATCTGATTTCATACACGACCATAGATTTTCAATGTTATTTGAGTTTGTTCTTTCCGCATTTTAAAACCCTTCTAAATGGTTTACTACCTTATGTGTAAATCCCGATTCTCTTGCTACATAAGGATAACATGGATAGCCAGCACTTGTCAAAACTGAACCTACACTTACAATTCCTTCCAATGCCTCTTGTATTGTTTACTTCTTCATATTGGATATTCGTGTAACATAGAAGCACTCTTTATTAACACTATCGATAACACCTAAGATTCATACAGTGTCCTTGATGTTGTCATCAGTAGATCTTGGGTTTCTTATTGTTCTCCTCCTACAAAAAACAGTCTCGTCTACTTCTACATTTATACCCGGCCCTTCTATCACCAAAAGAAACAGAGACATTTATGACTTTTTGCAACTTGCTATTTTTTCACTTGAAACACCTATTATATATCTGACTTGGTTATAACCTACCTTGATAATTATTAAGTAAAGAACGAATGGAAATTCCACGACTGTAATTTTGTTTTTTGAGTAAAAAGATGTTTTCTTTTGGTATTCAAACTTTTGACACCTGTACACAACCCGTTCTTTACTATTTTATTTATATACAATAAGACTTGCCTTTGATCCACACAGGCCACAGTTTATACTCATCTTGACCAATCCTTTGTCTATGAGAATTACCTTGAACCTTTACATGTCTGTAAATAGTGAATGTCTATAATGAAGTATCACAGGAACTCTGTTTGTCTTAAAGCATCTTTATAGACTAGATCTGTTTGTTTTTGTTATTTCTTTCTGGATTATTGGTGTCTTGGGCTTATCTTGCTTTTATATTTCCAATGAATTAATTTTTAAAAGAAAATAAAATATGTCAATCTTTAAGAAAACTATCATAGAAGGAAAAGTAAAAAATGGAATTTGAGTATTATATTTACTAGAGGTGTAAATCTGCTTGATTGGATCTGTGTCCTCTTTGTAGTCTATATTTAAAAAAAATTGTAATTAAATCTCGAACAGACATTTCTAGAAAGAATAAAATTTTCTTTATTAAAATTCATATTGTCGTAAATAAGAGGTTTGTTAGGAGTTAACATGGCCTGCTTGGTTGCAGGCTATTTATATCTTTATTTCTGACGCGTTTTACATTAGATATCAACCATGAATATGTTCTTCAGATTTACCCCAATAAGGTGCTGATTTATAACCAGGTATTGATTAAAACATGTACTGTATAATGCTCTGATACTTATAATTCTCACTTTCATGTGATAGTATATCGCATATGGCTATAATTTTATAAAAAAATTATAGCACTGAAAATGATGAAGAACCAAAACTTCGATGAGTGCCAACTTAATTACTCCATCATAAACAAAGAATTACTAGAAATGGTTAAAAATATTGAGAATTACAGACAATTATCTTCATGGTAGAATGTTTACATTAAGAACAAGACCATAAAGTCCTGATATATTTTGACAATGCAAAATCCAAGTAGTCGACTGTCGTAGAATGATCAACATCTTCCTCCAGACTCATTTATTTGCATGGAGAATTCTTTAATTTGAAAATTTTTCATTTCTTAATTCATAAATTAAAAATCAACAACTTGTGAAATTCAACTCTAGACGTCCCGATGCAGATTCAATAATGATAAAGGTAAATAACGACGTCAAACAGCCATTGACACTATCACTAAGCTCTGGAGAGAAGACACAAAGAATTCTATTTTTTAATTTTAATTAAAATCGCAAATAAATGAAAAATAAAGACATATAAACAAACCCCCGAAAAAAGGGGTACCTAAGAATAAATGACTTACCATCCAAATTAAACTTTACATGTAAAACGAGACATCGACTACTGAGATACTCTCTTAAACATCAAGAATATAAATTCAAAATTGAACATATAAAGGGAGAAGATAATGCAGATGGTTGCAGCAGGACGTTTAACGGTTGCAAAACTATTGCCAGTATAGTCAGTGAAAGAATAGAAGAATATAAAGACGAGATTTCGAGACAATATCATGACATATCGGGACGTGAATAAAAAAAAACACTTAAGTTTATGATATCACGGAGTTTTAGTTGGAAGGGAATGTATAATGACATTGAAAAATATATTGATAGTTGCGAAATATGTATCAGATCAGGAGACTAAAGGATAAATGTCAAAAATAGAGTGATATGTTCTCAAAGACCGAACGAACTTTGGGAAATAGATCTAATTGGTAGGATCCCAGATAGTGATAAAAACAAATTTATTTTCGTTGCTATTGAACATTGCAGTAAATGAATAAAAATAAAGGTTATTAACATGTTACACCCGTTAAATTAATTTCCCTAAATTAAAACAGATGGAAAAACTGCACATTTAATTTAAATGTGTAAAATTCCAAAGATAATTAATTTACACATGTTCCATAGAATGTTCTATCGTGCCTTTAATCTAATTACGTCACAGAAAAGCTTTTAAGAGAAATTACCCCCCCCCCTTTTTACCCCAATGGAGTTCCAACCAAATATTTATTTATTTTCAAAATATGACAGTTATCAAAAACAAATCGGCCTAGAAATAAGTCAAGTAATTATTGAATTGATTTTAAATAAACATGGAATGCCGGAGAAAATCATGTCAG
>SBJO01000164.1:0-14191 GCA_015832245.1 Nosema granulosis
CTACGTGATGTCCACGGTTGTACTTTCTCATGCCGAACTTTGATTCATCTATTTCAACGATAGTATTATTACCTCCTATTTTCTCTGAGGTATTATAATATTTTTCTACTACTAATTTCGATATCTTCTCTAATGCGCAAAATATAAGAGATCAATTGTATTGATGCTTTTTGCATCCATAATTCTAAGATTTGTAAAATTTTTGTTTTTTTTAATTTAGCTCGATAAAATATGGTCCCCTTCCATATATTGTATTGTTTTTTACAGCCTTTCCAAGAACATATAAGTTCTGTATCTTTTTTTTGAGATTTTAACGGCGGAGGAACAATAATAACAACATTTTAGTTGTTCCTCTCGTATTTTTTCTATTATTTGTTTTAATTCTGTCTTTTTCAATTTTTGGAAATTCATTTTTATGGGTTAAAAAATTTCATTTTTTTATTTATACTCAAAATGCAGGTTTTTGCTCCGCATGCTCCAAAATTTCTCTGTTGATTTGTTTTTACGTGAGAAAAAATTAAATTTTTAAGTTTAAAAATTCTTTTTTGTTATAAGATGACTAAAGTTTTTTATTTTTATTTTATTTAGAAACTCAGAAGTTTTCAAGGTTTTCTTGTTTCCCCTTCTCTCGTTTAGGAGGTTTGGTTTTATTATCGTTAACTGATAGTCTCTTTTTAGGATGGAGTGCAGGTACTTGACTAGTGCACTGTGTAGTCTTTATACTAGACGACATGATCTGTGTATCTGTTTTCACCTTAGTCGGAATATTTAATAAGACTTCAGCTTGGAACTTAGTATAGGTTTTAATGCCTAATACTAGTGGTCCTGGAAGTTCTAACTCTAGTATACTTATTCCTACTTTTAATAGGAAAAAGTGGTATATGTGGTCCTTCCTGGTCTTGTTAGAACCTATTTTTATGGTCTACACTATTCTTCCCTGCAGTAATTTCTTGAAAGATTTTTCGGTTCTTTATGGTTATATGTCGTTTTTAAATTTTAATACTGTGTTTCAAAAAAAAAAGAGTTTTTAAAACTAATTTTATTGGCTCGGAAACTTTTCGCCTTCAGCACATTTTTGCCTTGGTTATTTAATTTTTTTTACCCCTGAAAAAAATATAAATTTTAATTGTTTATTATTTCATCATCGGTATAAGTCTCATAAATTATATCTAATTCAGACATCAACCCAGCATTTAAAGCACATATGGCTTTTAAAAATAAAATACCGTGATGTTTTTCATATTTATCGATGACAGTGGCCAGATTTACTTTTTTTAAAGAATAACTTTGTTTATTCCTCTTGCTGATTTGGATCTATAGCCAAATCTAAAACTAAGTTCTCTGTTACTTGCTGAAACGTTCTAATAACTTTTAAAAACTTGAAAATGTTAGGTCTAGATGTTTCAAATTTTTAATTTAAAGTTCTATTAAATGATTAAGCAACATTTGTTGTAATCTGTACGTCATTTCTGAGTCTTTCAACAAGATTTGTCTTAATCATAATATCATGATTAGATATGTAATTCTTTTCATAATAGCATATAAATGGTTTTCTATAATTTTCATCCTCGGATTTAATCTTTTATAAAAAGACCTGTACCTTATTAAATTCTATAATTATATAATTATATATTTAAGAGTAACAAAGACTAAAGATCTAAGCATAGAAATGCCCTCATACAGATTTTTTTCTTCGCATGTATTCAAGGGAAAGACCAAATCTTTGAACTTGTCTAAATATAGTTTGTTAATAATGAAAAAACAGATCATTACTTTTGTAGAAGAAAAAGCTTGAAAAAGAAGTCTGAGCAGCCTTTTCATTATCTAATATCAAATAACCTGGTTCAAAACCATTCGTTTTTTCCTTGATCTTGTTGAATAGATTATCATAGTGCTTGCTTGACCTACCAACATCAATCAATACATATAATAATGGTACGAATCGACTCATGAACGATCCAAATATAACATAGAGTTGGTAATAATCTCCGGGGCATAATTTAAATGTACCATCAGATATCCATACGTTTGACCTTCTTAAAAGTTAAAAGTTCGAAATTTTCATCTGTTGAAAATATATGCATCTTATGTTTGTTTTTGTCAGATCTATAACACAGAAAATTTTCATCACGCTGTGTTTTTAGGAGAAACGAGGGGATTTTGCTTCGATATTTGACTTAAGTAAATCTTTTCTTTTTCTAGTATCTCGAACTAATTTATAAACATTCTTCTTTTTTATTAAAAGAGTATCAAAAGAAGATTGACCCTCAATAATAAGATCATATATCTTTGCAGGACTATATTCAGTAGTTTCTGCATACATAATAATCTGTTTAATAATCATTTTGCGTGTTAAATAAAAAACAGAAGGTGAATGGGAATGTTCAACCATAACTGTTATTTCACTGGAAACTAGGTCAAGTATTATTCGACCTTTGCATGTTCGGTCAACGCATCTCCATGTCTCCAATGTATCATCTTTGTTTGATAAGTTGTATTTGTAATGTTTGTTATTACGTTTTCATTGTTCTTTGTGTTTTTTATTTTTGAAAAATTATTTTCTATTAGGTGTAAAAAACATCAAAAATAACTAATTATAAATTGAACTAAAAATGATAAATATTTCTCTACCAAGCCGGAAAAAGAATTTCATTTATGGGGATTCTGTTTTCATTTACACTACCTTATTTTTATATTTTTTATCCCTTTTTGAAAAAAAGTTAACCTATTTAACCATCACGAGGCACACATAAATTCTCTGCTAATTTTGGTCTCCCAATATTTTCATCATCAACCATACACGAAGTCTACTTAATCTAAAATCATTACGAATTGTAATCTATTTAAACTATATTTTGTCACTATTTATACTTGATAACTGAAACTGATATGTATTAATAAAGCTTCGGGAATCTTATTCTAAGATATTTAGATATTTTTACAAATATATGAGACTACTTAAAAATTTATTTTAACTTCTGTTCGTTTTACTACTAATCCTAATGGATTAATCATATTCTATTATACACTTGTCAATTACTTCTTTTATTTAATAATACTACGTCATAATTTTACCTCTTTACTAATACTGTTTTTCAGTACTTTCTATTTTTTTATTTATTAACGAGGTCTTATTACCTCTATACAAATCATTACAGATTGTATTATTTTAAAATATTTTTCTTGATTCATTTTATACATCCGTTCGTTTACTAACATAATCCTAATGGATTAAGTCATATTCTATTATACACTTGTCAATTACTTCTTTGTTTAATAATACTAAGTCATAGTTTTACCGGTGCTTCTCCGTTATCTGGGCTATTTGGAAATCAAAGGATCCCCCTTGGAAACTAAAAAATTGTCCGTAAATAATACGTATTTTTAAAAACAAAAATAATTGACTAAATATTTAATGTAAGTCATTTAATTAGTTAAGGGTTCAACCCCAACATCCCCTCCTCCAGACGGTTAGTCTCACTCGAATTAATAAATCCATTAAGTCTATACTCTTTAATATCATAGTGTCTCTTTTTAACATATTTCCCGTCATTAGTCTTCACAATATACGAGTCATTCACACTGTTGGGTACACAAATACTGGAACTAAACATATTTATTTATTTTCACTCCTATTTATAGTTATTCCTCAATATGAGAACCAATGAGTCCTCCTCCTGATCATGGATAGTATTGATGATCAAACCTTGTCCCTATTGGTTCCTTCCCCTTAAGTCCTCCTTTTATCCCATGATGTCATGTCTTAGTCCCAACACTCTTCTTTTCACCAACATTTAATATTGTTTTTTTTTTCTTTAATATTTTTTTTGTTGTTCATCTTAGAGGGGTTCAAAAATTAATATAAATATTTTAAAGTCGCTTGTTCTTATTAAAAACAAAAAATGTGCATGTTCACTGTTCACGGATAAGAATTTTTGTGAACAGAAGTTCAAAAATAAGGACAATGTTATTTCTTAATGTTATATATTCTGATTTTGTTCATGTAAGAGAGTGTTCACGTTAGAGAGGATTGACTGTATATTTATTTATTTATTAAATACCCTTAACTTGAAATATATCAACATGGTGGAGAATAATGAGATATCAAAGCTAATCAAGTTGCTGTCGTGCCTTACTATACAAATATCGAATAAGATTTGAGGAAAAATCTTAGACGGATAGAGAGATAAGGAATTTTTGCAATTGTCTAATGGAAACAAACTTGAAAAAATTTTAAGCATAGCAGATGATGAAATTCTTGAGGCAGACGAAAGAATGGAGCGAGATAAGAGACTTCCTAAATATTCGTATCCGATGTGGAAAGAATATATGCTGGGCATATTTGAGAAAAAGATGAGTACAAGAGAATTTTTGAGACAGTTTCAGAAAAAAGACGAGTCGGACAGGTGTTACTTTGAGAGGATGCGAAGTCATAGAGAGTGTATTTTTGAAAATGATGAGCTTATTTTTGAAGTTGCATTGCTTGGACTCAGATTTTATAAAGAAGAGACTTTGAGAGGATGCGAAGTCATAGAGAGTGTATTTTTGAAAATGATGAGCTTATTTTTGAAGTTGCATTGCTTGGACTCAGATTTTATAAAGAAGAGATTGAAAGATTTACTATGAGTTATAAGAGAATTTCTGAAGAATTTTTAGAAACAGTTGAACGACTAGAAACTATAAAAAAGAAGCGTCGGTGAGGAGCGCTAACAAGTTAAAAACCTTTCGAGATCTTCAAAACAGGTTAATGAAATCGAGTCATCTGGTGATCGTATTACAGAAAATTTCATCTATGTCGTTAAAGTATTAAATGAAAAAGCTAATGCAACCTATGAAATTATATACATGTCTTGTGGAAGAGTTCTACATTACCCATTATACGACGATGGTTTTCGAATTCAATGGTCAATTTTATCATTCCCAAAAGAAATGATGATACAGTTATTATTGGTCGCCAATGGATTGGGAACAGAAACAGAACACTAGTGAACAGTACAGATGTCAAAACTCTTAAAGAACTATTGAAGGAGCTATGCAGGGAGAAAACAGATGGATTGCGAGATTTTCAATGTGAAATAAACATGACACAAAAAAAAAAGTAGTTGATAATCAATATAGACTTGCACAAGCATATGAAATGGATGTTGAAAGAGAGGTAGACAGATTACTCAAACTTGGCTTTATAAGAGAGTCAAAATCCTCTTGGCTTAACAGAATACGGCCAATTATAAAGAAAGATGGTTCTAATAGGCTTACAATTAATCTAATTTGTTTAAATAATATTGTTGAGCAGGATACATATACTATTCCCAGAATGGAATAATGGATTTTCAGATTGGGTAACGCAAAGATATTTTCAAAAATAGATATCAAAGACGGATTCTTTCAGGTTCCCTTGAGTGAGTAAGATGGAATGAAAACTGCTTTCAGAGTGAAAAATAAAACATATGAATGGAATTTTATGCCAATGGGATTTAAGAACGCCACTTCGATATTTCAACGAATAATGGATAAGATTCAAGAAAATAAAATTAGAAAGTGCTGTTTTGTATATGTAGATGATATTATAATATTTTCCATCTCAAAAGAAGAAAATGAGGCAGATCTTAAAAGGGGTATTACGAAACCTAATGCTGCAGGCTATCAGCTAATAAAGATAAAATTATGATAGCTAAGGAAAGAAGTTGAATTTCTTGGGTATAATGTATCACACAATAAAATTGAATTATTAATAGATCATTCAGAGGCCATAAGAGATTATCCGGTACCAAAAAGTAAATATGATATCAGAAAATTTTTATGAATTGTTGATTACTATAGGAAATTTATTAAAAACTGTGCTGATAGAACATATGTGATGGTTAAACTACTTAAAAAGGCTGAAAGTTTTAGATGAAATCAAGAACAGCAAGATGCATTTAAAGAACTAAAAAAGGAATTAGTTGGTTCTAGTTGCCTACATCAACCAGATTTCTCGAGGCACCTTTTATACTTACTACTGACGCTTCAAATATAAGAAAAGGAGCAATTTTGAGTCAAATTATAAATGTAGTAGAATATAAAATATTATGCTTCAAGAAAATTAAATATGGCAGAATTGAATTATGGTATTACAGAGAAAAAAATGTTGGGCGTCGTATGGAATATGGAACATTTTCGATATATTCTTCTTGGAAGAAAATTTACACTCTTTACAGATCATAAGACACAGGAGGCTTTTAATACAAAAGGATCAATAAATTCGGCAAGGATTCATCGTTGGATGGATCGCGTACAACTGTTTGATTTCGAAATTAAGTATAAGAAACCAGATCAAATACAGCATGTGGATGCTTTATCAAGAAGTGAACATGAAGTAAATATGATAAATTAAAAATCTGATGAGGAATATATCATACAGGCACATATTGATGTGGTTCATAGAGGTTTAAAAGCTACATATGAACGATTGAAAGAAAATGCAGCTTTAAAACATATCACACTGTTAGAGGTAAGAAATGTCTTGAATAAATGCAGAAAGTGCAAACAGTATAATCCCATCAGAGTAGAAGGGTTTAGATATATAGAAGCCTTCGAACCCGGGGAGAAAGTAGCATTTGATGTAATAGGGCCTTGGGAAGGGAAATATATATTTACAGCAATAGACTATTTCTAATGTTTTGCAATGGCAAAGGTTTTAAATGGTAGGACAAGTGAACAAATATTAAGATTATTAGAGATTGTTCATAAGAAATCGAATGTGAAAATGTTTATATCTGATTGTGCAAAAGAAAACACCAGTGAAATAATTAGAAATTGGATGAAGGAAAATAAAATTTAGCATCATATAACCTCAGCTTATCATCACGGTTCTAATGGAAGAGTAGAACGTTTTAATAGAACATTAGGAGAAGGTATAATGAAATTAGACAAAATATTCGTATTTTAAAAAGAGTAGAGGACGTGATAACAGAATATAACGATACAATTCATTCAGCAATAAATTTAAAGCCAAATGAAGCATTACAACCAGAAAGACTTACTGAAATAAAAATAAGGCATTTTGAGAACATAATTAATAGATATAAAAGACTATTTGAAATAAAACCTCGGAAAACTTTGTCATTAAACAATATAGTTCTTATAGGAGATTCAGTTCATTAGAACAAAGGACAACCCAAGTTCTTAAAAATTGGTGAAATTGTTGGGATTCTTTCGAATAATACATATTGGGTGGCTTGCCAAAATAAGGTAGCAACACGACACATAACTCAATTGAGAAAAATCAGTGAAAATGATTTTTTTCTTTAGAGGGGGGAATGTTGTGAGATGGCCCATCTCTACTATATATATTTATTTATTTATTAAATACCCTTAACTTGGAATATATCAACAGTAGGAAATATTTTGTTTTAACAACAAACTCTAAGAAAAAAAAATTTAATACCCCAAAAATGGGAGAGCAACAAAAAAGAAGGAATTATAGAATAGAATACTTGAAATTTTGAGTTATAGTTGTTGTGACTAGCTCTGAAATAGCAGATCAGCGATGGATGACGTTTAATATAGATTGATGGCGTTATCAGGACGATCTATAAATATTCATAAATTAATAAACCCATGTTTTAGCTCCAACCATATTTATGTTTACAACAATAGTTTCTCCAATAAACAAGAAGATGCCTTTTTGTTTGCTTAGTGATATGAAATCGTCAAATAGCGCCATGAAACCATCAAGGCTGTTGATCATCTTAATAATATTCATAGTGAGGATAAAGAATTAGAATAGTTCAAAAGACTTAAGAAAAGTTTGAAAAACAACCAAAATTAGAAGATTTTTTTATCTGGTTAAAACAGACCCATGGTGGACTTTTGGCATCTTATAATATCTATTTGTTGATAGCTAAATCAGGGATGTCTCATAGTATTGGAGAAGTATTACTTATACCAGCAATTAGAGAGGTTATAATCACGGTATTACACGAAGAATCTTCATCTATTATAAATAGAATCTTTTTAATCAATAGCACTGTTCAAAGACGAATAGATGAAATGTACAGGATGTAGAATATACATTATGTGAGTACATAAGAACGACTTCCTTACCCCTTCAATTGAATGAGTCTACATTGCCCGGAAATGAAGCTTTGCTTTTAGCGCATGTTCGATTTTTAAAGGATGGTAGGATATGTCAGGAATTATTGTTTCGGAAACTTTAAAGACAGATACCAAAGGGGGCTTTATTTGATGTTCTGAAGGAGTTTTTCGATAAAAAAGAGATACTGTTAAATAATATTCTAATAATCGCCACCGACGGGGCTCCAGCAATGATAGGGTGTCATCGATGATTGGTGGTCGTCCATTTAAAAAATTACGTACCAAATATAATACCATACACTGTGTAATCCACAGACAACTTCTTGTTACAAAAAACTTAAGTGTCCGTTTACATCAAACTCTTTATTATATTATTCAAACTATAAACAAGATTGAGAGAAGCTCACTTAATTCAAGAAAATCAATCAGCTTTGTGCCAAAAACGACGAAGAATTTAATTCTTTATTGCATCACACCGAAGTTAGATGGTTATAAAAATGTTGTTGTTTGAATCTATATAACTTGTCATTGGATTTTTTATTGAAAGGGATGATCCAATAAACATAAAATTAAACGATCAATAGTTGATATAGCATATTTGACTGATTTGTTTAAATTTTTTAATGAGATGAATCTAAAACTACAGGGAAATGATCTAAACTTTATAAAGGCCAAATCAAAGCCATCAGGATATGTAAATAATATATTATTATACAATCAAAATTTAGGAATACGCATATTTATAAAATTAGCAAAGCCTTCAGAAGATGATATCCTTGCTTACTGCAGACATTTTGATGCCCTGTATTATGATTTAAATCAAAGAGTTTTCGATATTTTTACAATGAACATATCTGATTAGATTCTAGATCCCTTTTCGAACATGCTTAAAGAAGGAACAGTAAGATTGCAAGAAGAACTATTGGAACTTAAGAATGATTATGAAAGGAAATTTGAATGCAAAAGCGGCTATCAACAATTTTGGTTTCAAAATAAAATTAAACAATTTTAATCTGAAACATGGGCAATCTTAAAAAGTTTTTGATTGTCTTCCCAACGTCATATCTGGTCATAAGAGGATTTAGTGCAGTTACAAATCTTTTGTCAAAGAAAGAAATCGCCTTCAAATAGTTCAGAGAGTAGATCTAAGACTTTTATTAACTAATATAAAACCTAAAAGTAAAACCCAGATAGACTCTCACCAGATACAATCGTCTTATTAAACACTTAAATCAAACTATTGTTTAAATAAATAGAAAATATGTTTTAAATAAACTAAAAATAAATCAGTTTTTTTTAATGGGCGATGTCAAAGTATTTTCTAGATTGGTCTTCCATTCTTGTTTGGATTCTCTCATATTTATGTTTTCATTCGTGATAGATTAACTGATGGAGGTATCAGTAATGATCAAACAAACGATGAAATGTTTTACAGCTATCTACGACAGGCGTGTTTCACGATTTCTATCATGATAGATTTTTTTTGTAAAAAATCTATGACGGTAAAAAAAATGTGGGGTTTGAACCCCTAAGTAATTAAATGTTTAACATGGAGAACACAAGGGTGAATAGGGAAACAAGTGAGACCCGTAGTCAAGAGGCTAAAACGATGATAAAAGAAGAAGTAAGGATAGATTGGCGACTTAAAGTCATGTTGAAGATTGAGTTTAAACAAGTGTTATAATATGCTTCTTCGGAATTACAGGATTTTATTTTTGAAAATTTTTACGAGAATTCAAATGATTGGAAAGAAATTTTAGTTGAGCTGTGAGCTAAGGCTAAGAAGAAGGAAGTAAAAGAGAGACGCCAAGTAGATATAATGTAGATGATTGAACAGGTATACAATAAGATAGTTGGCGAGTTTAAATAGAAACAAAAGGAAGAGAGATATAGGTTATATATAATAAATATAGAGATGAGACAACGAGCAAGATGCTTTAAGTGTGAGAGAATCGGACACTATGCAAGATAATGCCAAGTTAAAACAATAGAGAGATTTGGCACGAAGAATTCAGTGATTGTTCGTAAAGAAAACGTAGTGAAAGAGAAACCAGAACTAAAAGGCGGTAAAAAGAGATTCAGAGTGGTCAATAAGCTAGAAGAATTAAAGTTGAAATATCCAGAGGTATTGACAGAATCAAATGGGAAGATTAAACATTTAAGAGGAAAAAAATGTGCTATTAATACAAAGCAAGGTGAGAAAGTAGTAAAAAAGGTCAGGTTGTACCGTATTATTTGAGAGTTATTTAAATCAGTTGGAAAGTAGAGGAATAATTAGAAGATCAAAGAGTGAATGGAGAAGTCATTTAAGGGTATTGGAAAAACCAAATGGGGATGTAAGATTAGTAGTAACTTAATGGGTTTGAATAAATTAGTATAGAGAAATCCGTATGAATTACCGTTGATTAAGGATATTATTAGAGCTACACAGTGATAAAAGGTATTTTCAGTTATTGATTTAAAAGAAGGATTCTACCATATAGAGATAGAGGAGCATCATAAACATAATACTGGTTTTAAAGTAAATGGTAGGATTTATGAATGGAATAGTATGGTCATATGGGCTTTAAGAATTCGTCTCCCGTCATGCAAAGAGGTATGAATAATGTTTGGATAAGTTTAGAGGTAAGGGAGTAGAAGTGTACATGGATGATATAGTTATCCATTCGAAAGATCCAAATGAACATGGTGTGCTACTAGGGAAGGTTATAAGGCGATATAAAGAGTGTTGGCTTAGAATTAACCCGAAAAAATTCAACATAGATTAGAGGAGGTAAAATTATTGGAGTAACTATTAATGGAGAGGATATTAAATCAAATGAGATTAAGAGACAGGAAACAATAGAATATAGAAATGCAAAGTAATGTGAAAGAGTTAAGAAGATTTCTAGGGTTAACAGGATGAGGATGGTTCTGAGATTTTATACCACTGTATGCATATAGAACAGCAAGGCTTACGTAACCCTTGAGAAGGATGTAAAGTCGGAGTGGACAGAAGATATGAAGAGAGCGTTTATAGATCTTAAGGAAGGTCTAAGAGATATGAAAGAGTTAAAGATATCAGATAGTAATAAGACTTTCAGAGTGAGAACTGACGATTGTGATACAGAAAAAGGAGCTATTATATTATTACAAGAAAACAAGGAGGGTAAATGGTACTAATACAATGGTCATCGAAGATGTTAAGCCCGACAGAGAGAAAATACAAGATTAGTGAGAAATAAATATTGGCTGTATTATTTGGTATTAAGAAATTTTGAGAGAGATTTACGAGGTAGGTTTTTCTTTTAATGACTGATCATAAAGTGTTTGTGGAAATAAGAAACAAGCCATACTTAAATAATAATAGGATAAACAGGTGGATAGAGAATTTCATGGGGTTTGATTTTATTAAAGAATATGTCAAGGGAGAAATGATGACAGATGCCAATGCTTTGAGTAGACAGTATGAATCGATTGAGATGACAGAAGAAGAGAAAATCAAAGAGCAGAAGAAAAAAAATTAGAGAAAAACAATCACTGGGTAAAGAAAAGAAACATACAGTAGAAAAAGATGGGAAAAGACATTGGGAATTTATAACAGGTAAAGTCAAGGAGATCTTGGAGTGTAATAAAAGGGAAGATGAGATCAAAAGAATACATAAAGATTTAAACCACAGAGGGTTAAAAGGAACTTACTATAATATTAAACAAAGATGTATTGGCCAGGAATTAAAGATCAAATCAATAGGGTTCTGAAGGATCGTGAGATATGTAATATAAATTACAGGAAGACTAAAGGTTGATTTGATGGACATGGGAGGTGACAATAGATATGTGATTCTAGGAATTGATTACGTCAATAGACGTCTATGGGGAGCAAGGATTAAATCTAAAGAGACAAGTGATATCATAGAGGTTCTACAGAAATAGATACATGTAGATGGTTTCTCAGACTAATATGTAACGGATAACGGTTAAGAATTGTAAACGATGAGTTTAAAAAGTGGTGTTCAGAAAATAGTATATAACACAGGAAAGTATGTTTGGAGGCACATAGAAGCAATTTTAGAGTAGATAGATGCTTAAGAACTATCAGAGAAGCAGTGTTGAAACAGATAAATGGTTCAGTGGAAGAGAAAATAGAAAAAGCTATTAAGGGATATAATAATTTCTTGCATACAGCAATAAAATGCAAACCAATGGATGCTTGGAAAGATCAGACGGCAGAAATAACTATCGAAAATGATGAAAATGGTGAATATTCAAGCAGGTTTAAGAGACGATTTAGAGGAATTTTTGTGCCAGGTCAGTTAGTATGTATAGCGAAAATGTGAATCTAGGAACAAAATGCAAAAATGATGAAAGGAAGGTTTACTAGAATAGAGAAGATTGTTGCTGATTGTGAAAAGAACTCTAATATAGTGAGATTGGAAGATGGTAAAATGGTCAAAAAGCGACACTATGACTTGAAAGATCTAAAAGATGATGTTAATGTAGTTGATACACTACCCGTCTGGAGGGGGGATGTGGGGTTTGGATCATTAACTAATTAAATGCTTAACAAAAAAATTAATATTTTAATTTTTAGCCCCTAATGGTTAACAACTATCTTCCTTTTCTGCTCGATTCTACTTCAGATGAATCCAACAATAGATATGCTACTCAATGGATTAAAACGGTGCTTTAAATGATGGATGTTCAGTTTAATGAAATATTTAGAATGAACAAAGAAACCTTCAAAAGTGTTTTTTTTCATTTTGTTTGCTTATAACACCACAAAAGATAATCAAACAAAATTCTTCGTGTTTTTGCTGTACATATCACAAGCATGTACGTATAGTAAAATAAGAGAAGATGCAGGCATATCTCATAGTAAATGTTAGCGAATTATAAATAAATTAGACAATGAAATATACAAACTTACTCAAAAATTTATTTGCCCGATGAATTAGAACACACAATTATATATGAAGGGTTCAATTCAAAAGGAATATTGAATGGAATAATTCTTGCTTTGACGGAACTCATATTAAGATACAAGCACACAGAACCAAATCTTAAATATATTATAACAAAAAAGGGACTATTAGATCAACTAATTAAAAGCTTTAGATTATAATATGAAATTAAAATATCTTTCATTTCTATATGGTTCATAATACGATAGCAGGGTTTATAGAAATTCATCTTTAAGAAAATATATAGAAGAACTAAATGGATAGCATACTATAGCAGACAAGGTCTATAGTAGAATTTCCAACATAAAAAGTCTTCTAATAAGTTAGGACACTCATGAATGCATCGGTTTGTTTAAAGGACAATTCAAAAGATTTTTATTCCTATAGTAAACGGCAAGAAATAAAAAAACATAAAACTTGTAATAGCAGGAGCAGTGAATCATAAGATATTAAGAGATTTAAAATAATTTTTATTGGTTTTTTAGTATTTCTAAAATTCTGTCCAATTTGTCCTCCATCGTCTTTATTTTTTTATTGTTCAACTTTATTTCATTCTTTATAAGATTAATTTCTTCCTCAATGAATTTCTTGGGACCCGCATTATCCTCATTTAGAATCTTTTCAAAAGCCAATTTTTTTTTACTTTAAAGACCGCGGATATTTCATGGTGGCAACGGGTTTGACCGGTGAGGAAGATATTTTAGTTAATAGAACCTTATCGTCTGGATATCCTACTGAAATCTTGTTTTCTAGTTCAGTAATGACATCTTTGTCTACCGTACTTTTATGAAGATCCCAGTATTTCCATTTGATTACCCCTGCACCAGACGTCTCAGACTCGGCTAGATTCAACCTGTTTATCTATATAAGGTTATTATATTTGTTTTTGACCATTGTTCCATCATAGATATATCTCATTTCAGAAGCTATCTCTTCCCATGGTGCTTTAAGCTTTTTAGAGAATTTTTCTGCTCTTTTAAAGGCCTTTATGTTACTAGAGTTTCTTCTTAAGTTTTTGAGAAGCTCTATATCCGTATAAGACCATTTTTGTTTTTATTGGCATCTAGGTTATATCTGTCTCGTTTAATACATCAGAAGATACTTCTTCATTTCTAAACTCCATTTTTTGAGTCAAAAAAAATATTTTACCATACTTAATATTTTTATGACGGTAA
>SBJO01000166.1:0-14142 GCA_015832245.1 Nosema granulosis
TAAAGAGGATCCTAAACACATCCACCTTCTTCTATACAATTAATGCGGTGGAAGAATTATTAAAGCTACAAAGCAGTTTATTAAAATGTATAAAATAAACGTTTTGATCGAATCTATCAACCATTCAGTAGAAACTGGTTAAAAGTTATATTAATAGTTAGGCTACAAAAGATATCTTAGAAATAGACATTAAACCTATTGACAGCCTCAAACAGTTTGAAACTGATGCCAAGATATTTCAAAGTGTACGTGTTCAAGACCTATTCTGTGAAATTAAATACCACTGACATGTACAAAAGAAGGCTTGAGATGTCTTCTCTCCTAAGCATATCCTTAGACTTCGGAAATGAAGTCTAGAGGATTCTAAAGCATACAAGAACTGTAGTCTTAAAGGAGTTAATAACTCCACTGGAAATAGTAGAAGCATAGTTTATGCTAATAATAAATATTTATATTTACATAATAATTTTAAATTATTCTATTTCAATAAATTATTTTTAATTAGACTCTTCTACCTCTGTGGCCACCCTTTCTTCTTACTGTATCTGTGGCTATTGGTGTCACATCTTCTATTCTTCCTAATTGGAGTCCTGCTCTGATTAAACTTCTTACAGCTACTTGGGCTCCTGGTCCTAAAGCCTTGGGCTTGACACCCCCTGCTCCTCTGAGGAGGATGTGGATGATCTTCACACCCTTGGCTTTGATTGCCTCAGCCACATCTTGGGCTGCCATCATAGCTGCATAGGGGGATCCTTCGTCTCTCTTCGATCTAACTGTCATACCACCATATTTCTTGGTGATAGTCTCAGCTCCTGTAATATCAGTAACGTGGATCATTGTATTGTTCTTAGTAGCCTTGATGTGGACCACTGCTGTGTAAGCATCCTTATTCTCGATGGAAGTTGTCATTTGGGGTGTAAAAATTTTGTAAAAAATAATAATAATAAAATTGAGTATTAAAGATAATGGAAAAATTATAAAAATATATTTGCAACACTATTGTTCGCTTATACATTTAGTGTTCTTTTGTAACTTTGTTGTACTACACTACCCCTATTTCTACTTTATAAATGGGATTCTCAGAACTTGAAAAATATCTTCTTAAAATTTATCCAATTCACACAAACAAAAACTACTGCCTTTCTAAACTTCTAATTGGGGATTCCCAAACTGTGTGTGGAAATTGTTACGTACTCCTGATACCAGTAGAAACAAGTATCTTAAGGGTAGAAGATGGTCTTTGGTCGATCTCCTGTAAGAAGTGTTTAAAAACTTGGAACTACCAAGAACCTATTGAAGAAATAGAAGTAAGTTCAGAATTTGATATATTGAGTTTTTAATAAACAAAAATTGTTAATTTTTATGCATAAATTTTTTAATAATTTTTCTATAATTTCATGCATATTTTTTTTATAACTTTTATGCATAGTTTTTCTATAACTTTTATGCATCATTTTTCTATAGCTTTTATGCATAGTTTTTCTTAACTTCTATGCATCATTTTTCTATGCTTTTATGCACAGTTTTTCTACAATTTTATGCATAGTTTTTCCATAGCTTTTATGCATAGTTTTTCTATAGCTTTTATGCACAATTTTTTCTATAGCTTTTATGCACAATTTTTTCTTAACTTTTATGCACAATTTTTTCTTAACTTTTATGCACAATTTTTTCTTAACTTTTATGCACAATTTTTTCTTAACTTTTATGCATCATTTTTCTTAACTTTTATGCATAATTTTTTCTTAACTTTTATGCACAATTTTTTCTTAACTTTTATGCACAATTTTTTCTATGCTTTTATGCATAATTTTTCTACAATTTTATGCACAATTTTTTAATAACTTTTATGCACAATTTTTTAATTACTTTTATGCATAATTTTTCTATAATTTTATGTATCATTTTTTATATGCATCATTTAATGTGCATCTTCTATTAATAATGCTTATCTATATTTAAAGCCAATTTACTTCTATTGATTCTTCTTCACTAGTTGAGGATGAGAAATATCCACTGTCTTCAGAATCTGTCTGGTACATCACACCATCTTCTTTCCCAGTTATAAATTTATGTTTTAGTAATTCTTCAGCACTGGGTCTTTGGTTTCTGTCTAGTTGCAAACAAACCGATATAAAATCTTTTATCTCCGGAGATGCATCTGAAGAAAGAGGGATGGTCCTCTCTCCCAATAGAAACTCTTTGTACTTGTCTGTTTGTTTGTTTCCTTTGGAATCGTAAAAAGGAGTCTTCCCATTTCTTAGAAATAAAATTATAGCTCCCAAGCACCAGATGTCTCCTTTCATGCCGTGGATGTTTTTTAGAACTATCTCTGGGGGTTTGTAAGGATAGGTCCCATAGTTCTTCATAGGTATCTTGATCTCTCCTTCATCAATCTTCCGAGCATACCCAAAATCTATAATTTTGTAGAACACACCATTCTCATCTTCATCTCCCATGATATTTGCTATCTTCAGATCGAGATGGGCTATGTTTTGTTTGTGTAAGTAGTTTAAGCCATGCAGTACATCTCTAGCTATCTTCCTCAGGGTCTCCTCGTCTCTATTCACAGTCTTGTGGCTGATTCTTATAGGCAGGTACTCCATGTACAGCCAAATCAATGTCTGTTTCTCACCATTTGCATCTACATAGGTCATTGTCTCCGAATTGGTTGATTTCACAATATTCCGGTGGTTGAGCTTTAGAGCTATCTCATCTTCGTGGATTGGAGACTTCTTATTTACAATTATTCTCTTCAGAACCACGTATGGAGAGAGATCGGTAATTAAGAACACTGCTGTGGTCATCGTCATCTTCAGTGGCTGCAGAGGAAGTGCTGGGGTGAGTTTTGCAAACTCTGTATTCTGTTTGTACCTCGTCTTGAGCTTTAGAATCTCATCCATCGTTTTGTTGATGTACGCATAAAACTTTTTCTCCATTAACGCCCTTTTCTTCTGAAAAAATATTTTATTCGTAAACAAAAAAAACCACGTAGCCAAAGCAAGAACTAGGAGAGTGAGGAGGGTCAAAAGACACTTCTTCAGATATCTTCTAGTGTAGTAGGAGGAGTACAGACATGTTTTGTTGTAGAGCTGCATAAAATAATATCCCATGCGATTTTTTGTTTTGAAACGCATCGGGGTATTCACAGTAATATTATTTATTTAAAATTAAAGAAAGTAAAGAATAAAATGTTAATTAATAATATAAATGTAAAGAATAAAATGTTAATTAATAATATAAATGTAAAGAATAAAATGTTAAATAATAGAATTGTTATTACGAAATGTTAAATAATAGAATTGTTATTACGAAATGGTAATTAATAGAATTGTTATTACGATATGGTAATTTATACGAAATTATAAATTAAGGAGTCTACATAAACCAATAAATTCTTTATTGTGCATAAACAAATAATATTTGCATAAACGAATATCTTTATTATTAGTTTTATAAATATTTTTAACTAATATTTTAATTTAATTAACTTTAATTTTCCATTCTAATTAACTTTCTAAGGTGAAATTATCACTAAATGTATTTATGAATTTTCTAAATTCTCCAGAGTCTCCTTTGATTTTTATTATAGTTATGTAAATATAATTGTTCACTGCAGTAAAAGTAATCTCTCCTTTAAGATTCAATCTCTTTGTATCTGTGGTGCTGAAGGAGATCACAGTGTTGTTCTGGTTGAAAGGTACTACCATCCATCGAAGGAGCTCAGCAACCTCTGCCATGATTTTCTCAATCTTTCCTCGCTTGTAGAACCTAAAGAAGCCCGGGATGTTGCTTGTAGTTTTAATAGGCTGAGAAGATAAGAAGTTGTTATTTGAATTCTGCTGGATGGCATCTGGCTGAGTAAAGACAAGTTCTATATCTTCCTTGTGGGGAAGGAGATTGAAGAGAGCATTGGGATCCCCACAGAGACCATCCTTAGACATAAGCCTGTTGTCTTCCATAACCCAAGGGTGTTGGAAGGCTTCTTCTAAGGTTATTCGTTTGCTTTCTACACAAATTAGTTTCTTAATAAGAGAAAGAATTTTATCTCTAATCTTGCTGAAAGGAGGGTAGTAGTGGTACTTCATAGAGCAGTAAGCTTGGAATTTCTCATCAGCACCCACAGGCTTCTCCCAGGGAAGAGTCCCAGTCAGGAGCACTATAAGGGTAACCCCACAAGCCCACAGGTCTGCTTTGGGACCATCGTAGTTCTGAGCACACACTTCTGGGGAGACGTACTGTATGCTTCCTACCAGTGATCTCAGCCTCCTGACTTTGTCTTTGAGTCTGTAGTAGGTACTGTACCCAAAATCAGAGAGAAGCAGATTTCCATTAGCAGTCATCAGTAGATTTTCTGGTTTGATGTCTCTGTGGCATACACCACGTTCATGCAGATACTTAAGAGCTGATAGAAGCTGTTTGAAAATGAGATGCACCACAGTAGGATCTATTCCTACATCTACTTCTATAAAGGAGTATATTTCATACTTGGCTAGTCCCATTACTATGTAGTAGTTCTCAGTATCTTCGTAAGCATTCACATACTCTACAATAAACTTATTCTTTAGCACTTTGTGAATAGCAACTTCTTTCATAAACCCCTTCTTGTCCTTCACAGCCTTGCTCATAATCTTGATAGCATATTCTTTATTGTCTATGCTGACTATCCTCTTGACTTTGGCTGTAGACCCAGAAGAGAGTGTCTCTTGGATTTCAAAATTATTCATATGGTTAGAAAATTTTATTGATTTTAGAAAAAAAAAGCATAGAGAGAGCTTATGCAAAATAATTAGTATGCATAAAGAAAAATTAATTAGTATGCATAAAGAAAAATTAATTAGTATGCATAAAAGAAAAATTAACTTTTATGCATATTATTAGTTGCATATCTTTCTACCTAATTTTCAACTCCATCTCTTTTTTAATCTTTATACCTACTCAACCCCTCCTTCTATTTTTAATCTTTCTACCTACTCTTCCATTTGGGTTTCTCTACTTTCTCTCCTAGTTCATTCTTTAAATAACTCCAATCATCTTTTATTATTGCTATAGCACTTCCAAATGATCCACAAGCATAAACTATACTTCCTAAATCAAAAGAATACCCAGTTCTAGAATTGGTAATTGAAGATTGTGTGATGTAGAAAATATCTTTGTTATGCAGTAGAATTCCACTTACAATGTCGTAGGTACTAAAATTTATACTACTAATTTCTAAAGTATTCAAATCAACAGTGTATAGAGAATATCTCATAAGGTCTTTCTTACTAAGAACTACCAAGGAATCTTCTACTTCTAGGACATCAATTATCAATCCTTCTATTCCTTCTAGAGAAATATTCTGTATATCTTTCTTAGATATATCTCTCTTAAGAACCTTCTTTGCTTTCTTAAAAATTATTAAATTGTCTACTGCCTTGATTTCTTCTTCGAGACTGTCGTAAGCTATTTCTTCTACCTTCCCAAAATCTTTCCTATCAATAATTCTAATCTTCAAATCTATAGACTGTAGAATTATATTCTCTGGATTTACTGAGATGTACTTAGAAGGGGGGAATCTGAAGTAAGTATCTTGGTGTATCCTGGGGGTAATTTCTACTAGCTTGGTAGATTGCTTGTCTGAGTATACCATAATCTCCCCATCAGTATCTATGTAGTAGACATGGCTTTCGAAGTACAACCTACACTGGTTGGTAGCTTTGATATTCTTAATTGCTAGGTCTTCAAAAAACTTCCTGTCCAGCTTGATCGTCGTATTAAAAGCTGTCTCTAATGTATTTTTATTCCTCAAAGTATCCTCAAGCTTGTAAATCTCTGCAAAATTCATATTGTTGATCAAAACAAAATTGTTGTTGTATTCAAAACTGTGGAATCCTCCCGTAGGTGTTCTGTCGAAGAACCTAAGACCAATATATTTGTGTTCTTCTGGGATGTATACACCAACTATCCCATCAGCACCCCCTGTGAAGATGGTCTCTCTAATCTTTACCATACTCCTAACCTCTAAGAAGTGCTTATCAATCTGGTAAGACTTTTGAAATACTCCTTTGGTTTTTTTATAGCATATCATTCTACTGTCTGCTCCGGACAAATGGATGCTACCATCTACAACCAAACCACAATAAAGTGCAGAGTCTCTGATTTTAACCTTCTGTAGAATTGTACATAGCTTAGAATCAAAATATACCATCTCTCCAAATCCTGTAAGAGCTACGTATTTGTCTTCTTCAATATGAATAATACTGTTGATTGGTCCTTTAGAAACTTCCATCTCATTTTCTCCATCAGCAGAAGATAAAAAAGTTATTCTCCCTTTCTCATCTCCCAGCAAAATAGCTCCTCTCTTCAACATACTTAGAATTAGCCTACCACATTTATAAACTATCTTTGAGTCAAAAGGTGCCTTCAGAACTACTTCAACAATAAGCCCATTTTTTGTACTACAATATATTCTTTCATTTTCTACCTCAAAACACTTTACAAAATATTCTAGCTTTGGATTGGTCGTACAAAGTGTGTATATATTCAAGATTCTCAAACTTCCATCTTTCAACAGCATCAGACACTCCTCTTCATTTATAAAAATGCTTTGGATTACAGCATCCTCGGATTCTTGATATAGAAACGACTCGAATGTGGTATTGTGCACCATCTCTATTGTCTTATTTTCTCTAAAAACAACTAGTATATCTCTAATAGTGCACATTGAAGTGACTCTCGATGGTTTGTACTTAACCTCCTTGCAAACTTTGATTTTCATGCAACGGTAAAATTATTTAAATTTTATTGCATAAAAATGAAAAATACATGTCGAAATATTAGAAGGAGAAACATGAATTCTGAAAATACTTAGAAATATTAGAAGGTTTAGTTCAAATTTTCTTAGTGGTATCAAAAATTTCTTTCTAAACTCTTTGTTTACTCTTTTTAAAACAAAATAGAATAAACAATCCCTATATGAGTTTATTACCCAATAAAGACGAAGGAATGTTGGAACTAAAAGATATTTTAATCTATGTTGTACTTATAGCTATAATTCTAGCCATAATGGCCATTTACAATGCTTCAAAAAGATACATCAGAAGATTATTCAATTTGGAAGAACCAAAAGAGATAAAAAGAAAGAAATAAAACTCCAAACTTTATAAATTAATGTTGTTTGTTTTTATAAATTAATATTGTTTGTTTTTATCAAAATAAGTGTATCTTCTCTTGATCGAACGCACCGAACAACAATTTTTTTAATAAATCCCCAACGGTTTGTTTACTTTTACGACAAACTGCGGACTCCGTATATAGGAATAAAGTAATTTTTAAATTCGAACATTAATTTTTCCCCCTCATAATGTTAAATGTATTGAAAAGGTCAAAGAGAAAAAGACTAGCTTAAAAGAAACATAATAAGATATGAAGAAAAGATAATACAATTTACACAAAGAGAACTAAGCTTAAAGTTCGACATTCACCTACCCACATTAAATGATATTTAAAAGGACGTGAGGTCATAAAAGAAGCTCCACACAATGATCATAGTAAAAGGCTAACAATTATTTTACATCAAAATATTCGATCAACAATTATTCGAATGGTTTAACCGCAAAAGAATACGCCAATGTACAATACAAGATATAACCCTTCAAAATATGGCATTGGAACTAGCAAAGCTTCACAATATTCAAAATTTTAAAGCATCAAATGGATATGTTCAAAAATTTAAGGTTCGCCATAATATTCGCAGTAGATCTATTAAGGGCGAGACGAACTTGGTTGTAGAAAATTTTAGAGAAACTTATAAAGAAAAATGGCCTATGCGAGTTATTTGGTGTTTTTGAAATTTAACGACACCTCCTTAAATGTCGATAATTTCATCTCTAGAGATAGAAAATGAAAAAATACTTACTGAGGAGGAGTTGTTAGAAGAGAATATTACAAAGGCTTATCTAACACGCATGTTTACAGATATCCCCCAGAACGGAGTTTAGGTTAGTTTAGGCATTTATAGAAACTCGATGATATATGTCCGTGATGTTTTGATAATTTAAGACTTAAATATGTTCAAGAAAGTCATCTCCTGATGGATACTATTGGTTATGTAGAAACACCTGTAGTTTTTTACAGGCTTTATAAATGAATCGTTTTTGAAGGCTCCCGATTGCCTCTGCGTACAATATTTTTTATAATGTACAAATATATAAACAGGATTCTGGTTTCTGATATTGCATACGAACTTGAAGTAGATATAGATACTGATTCAAACCATACCGATCTAGTAAGAGAGGCTAATGAAAATATATCTTTAACAATAATGAAAAGCTAGATGGCACTTTAACGATCACGGTTCAAGTAAGATCGTGAAGGTTGACGAAAGTTTCTTTTTCAAAACAAATACAACAGAGGTAGACGCACAAACGGCCAATGATACATCTGTGGAATTGAAAGAGATTTAGGGAAACGTTCATAATCCCTGTTTCCTAACAGAAATGAAATGCCTTAATAATAGAGCAAATTATTCGTGACAATATTTATCCTGGAACTATTTTAGTGACAGAGCAATGGAGGTTGTATTCCGAGGCTCTTAGAAATAATCAGTTATATGTACATTTCATGTTAACCACATCGTAGACCCGGATGATACTTCTGTGCATACTCAAACTATTGACGGGCTTTGGGAACATATGAAAAAGTCTTTACGTGGTAAAAACGGCATTTCGAAAGAACAACAATTAGAGTATCTTATTCAATATATCTGGGAGCATAAAATAAAAAAGGGAAACGATTTAACGTTCTATTAGCTCTTTTTAAAATAAACATTTGATTTTTAAAAATTTTCAAAAAAACCGAGTAACCCGCAATATTGGCCGAAAAACTTCATTCTTTAAAAAAAATAACGTGTTTAATTGCGACAAGACTGGGTTTATTTTTAGATGTACACCAACCAAAACTCTTGTGCAAATATTAAAAAGAAAAGCAGCGGAAAGTTTTCAAAGAAGCGAGTAACGATACTATTTTGTGTAAGCTTGGCTAGGGAAAAATTAGATCCACTGCTAATTGAAAAATCTAAATCTCCAGCGGGGTTTAAAAATTTTATTTGGCTTATTATACCACTAAACTACAGATCTATTAAAAAGGTGTGGATGAATCTCATATTTTTTAAAAAGTGGCTTGATAATCTAAATGAAAATTGCAAATTCTTTTAACACTGGATAATGCTCCTGTACATTTTTTTTACCTCGTCTCAGGATGGGGAAATCCCTCATGGAGAACCTTGGGGTCTTGCCGAGATACCTCAACCCCTTGGATACTGTGAGACTCCTACTCACTAAAACCCCACCCTGTGACTTATATGGTGCGACAAGCTCCGCCATATCCATTGGACTTTGGCTCCAGGAGAACTTTTGGTCACCGACTATAATCCGTTGGATCATAGCCTCCCTCAGTGGAATAATTTTCTGAAGGTATCTAACGGCCGGTAAGACAAAAGTGTCAATACCAAACTGCTCCTTCCCTACAGAATCCCCGATGCTCCTGTACATCCATTGGATTTAGAATTCATTAACATCGAGTTGTTATATTTCACAGGTGGACTTACTTCTTTAATACAGACGTTAGACCAGGGCATCATTAAGTCATTTACAGAAGGTTTCATTATTATAGATCACTTTTCTATTATTATTTTTTGGTTTTTGAATAAAAAACAATCCATTACGAAGAATTCCTTTTTGACCAAGAAAGTGAAGAATCAGACATGCTTGTCATTGGTACTACAATGTCTCATGAAGCCGAAATATTGGAGAGGAATAAAAAACAATCCATTACGAAGAATATAATATAATGTTTTTTTGACTTTTAGGTAATAATTATACAATAAAAGAAATGGCACCAGTGCTCAATCTTTCGATTGTTAATATAAGACGGCTGTACAAAAAATACATTGCAGGTGACCTACGTAAATCTTACAACATTTAAAACTGCTGGTAAAAAAAATCAGATACTAAAAAAGATCATTGCCATTAAAAATATTATATCAGCAGAACTTGCTTTAAACGCGTGTACAAGATTTAAAGAAATGAGTGAAAAGCTTTTGTTGCATAACTCTGTTGGTTCTTATTCAACATCTACAGTCTCACGCATAATCAAGGACATGGATTATTCAAGTAAGACCTTGACTTTAATTCCTATCAAAATGAATAGTAATGAAAACAAAAACGATAGAGCACAATATGGCACATCGTTATCTAACATTAATGACAATCGACTTATTTTTGGATGAAACAGGATTTAATTTACAGTTATCAGAATTTTGGATACTTTCCAAAAAACACGAAATGTTGCATCAACGTACTAACAGGAATGTAGCAAATATATCTGTATTATGTGTTTTTACGAAGCAAGGAATACTCTGTCATTTAAAATCAAGGTGTGAGTTTTAAGTCAGTTGATATTGTAGACTTCATTGATACGCAACTGCCAATGTCAAACCAAAATGAAAGAAAATATATCGTTATGGATAATGCCTCCATACACAAAACTGCTAATGTGAAAGAATTTCTTGCTCGTCGTAATTAAATCCTCATTTTTCTACTTCCCTATTCTTCGCAATTGAATCCGATAGAGACGTTTTCAACGTTCAAGTCAAACAACAAAATACATCTTAATAGTGAAGAGCTCATTAGTACTATTAATTGTGTGCTTCTTAGAGGTAAATTCAGGTTGGAGGGTTACTACAATCAAATGCGTATTTGTATTGAAAAGATAGCTGCAAGAATTGGTTTCATTTGAAAATAAACAATTTAAACATTTATTAGGCACAGAAAATCATAAAAATGTTATAAATATTATCATCTGTGTATAAAGAGAACGGATCTACCTCCTCATTCTCTTTTATATTTTATGTAAAAGGTTTGAACTGTCAAACTTGGTTAATTATAAACATATATTTATTGATATATTAATTACGTACAATGATATATTAAAATGTTATAAATTATAACATAATAACAATGTAGTACTCTCGGAGAAGTACTACATGGAGATATTTTTTTTCCTCGTCTCAGGATGGAGAAATTCCTCATGGAGAACCTTAGGGTCTCGGCGAGTTACCTCAACCCCTTGGATACTGTGAGACAACAGAAACAAGTCTAGTCGCAATATTAATTTATCTGAAAAAAAACATGAATAAATGGATTTGAAAAATTTTCTGTCCGTATTTCTTTAATATCGGACAGTAAGATTTTAAGATAAGTTGGAATCCGTTATTCGGAGGGTACACTGTAATATTGTTTGTTTTGATAAATTCATGTTGTTTATTTTTATAGATTATTCTGCCAATCTAAATAAATTTTTGGAAGGTTCTCTTCACATATTATTAAACCTTTTCTATTTCTACTAATCCCAAAAGTAACTTTAAAGTCTTGAACAGAGAGAAGATTCAAAGTGGAAATGTCTAAATGCTTAATTATTCTATGGTGGTGTGTGATAAAGAATATCGTTGGTTGGGATCTCAGTAGCTTCCTGAAAAGTACAGTATAAAAGGCCATCAATATGTTTGTATCGTAGCCTTTTCCAGGTTCATCTATCATTATTAAAGATGAGGATGTGAAATATGTCAATAAATCTTTTATATCGTTGAAATCTATTTGTGTTGAATTAAAACCAATATACAAACTTGTATAAATTTTGAAAGTTGCAAATTTTCCAGTGACAGGATACCCAATCTGTGAGAGAATAATGAGATAAGAAAGCTGTTTGAGGTAGGTTGATTTACCACTCATGTTGGGACCTGTTACTACATTTAGTAAGGATGCTCTATCAGAGTAATAGTTGTTGTAGACAGACGATTTCAAAGGCGGGTAGAAAGAGCCAGATACACAAATGAAATCTGAAAATTGTGGAAAACAACATTCATATTTACGAGAAAATTTATATCCACTTAAAGACACATCAATTTCTGCTATGCTTTCACAAAGATCAACTAAACTGCTCAAATCTTCATTTACAGATTTTAAAAGATTAAAAGCAATTTCTCCTTCAATTTCTATCATCTGATTGTGAATGCTGCTAAGTAGAATATTAAGCTTATAAATTTCTGGGGTGACTACCAAAGCATAGTTTTTATTCTTTGCCAGCAATATAAGCTTATATTGATCACTATTCACAGGCATGCTACTCATTAATAATGAGTCTGCCTTTGTGGACGTACCAAAGAATTCAGACATTACCGAACATTGAAAGGCTTCTTGGCTTTGATCAGTGGCAAAATTGGGTCTTTTAATATCTCTAATAATTTCTGGGTGGTTCAATAAATTGGTGTTTGATATCTTAAAACATACTCCTTTGGGCGTCTTAACAACCTTTAAGAAATCTTTCATATCACAAGAATCAGCTATTTGTGAAATATCTTCTAAGAGCTCGCTGTAAATCTTTCTAGCAAGATCTAAATAGTCGTCTAGTCCTGTTTTAATATTTTCTAAATCAAAAACTGCTGCGAATTTTTCTTTTATCACGTTGATTTTACTTCTTTTATATGATTCTATAAATCTTTTAAAAACATCTCCATTAAGCAGCTTTTTAAGATTTTCACATTGTAAAACGAAAGTATTGATTTTCTTACAATCTCCAATATATCTCTTTAACCCTCCAAATGTTTCTCTGACAGTATTAAAATCCTCAAAAAGACTGTTAAGTACAAATGGAATCTCTTTGAGAACACTTTCTATTTTTGAACTCATTATTTCATTCTCTGAATAAAATAGAATGTTTTTATGCCTTTCTTTGATTTCTTCTTCTTTAACGAATGGTTGTAAGACATTTGTTTTAAGTTTAGTACATCCGTATCTTGTTTTTGTGCAGTCTACGAGGTTTATAAATGAGTTTTTTCTTCCACTTACCAAATCCAACTCTTTAGATACTTTTTCTGGAATAAACATAAACTGTGTAGAATATTTTCTAGCTATGGTTATCTTTCTCAATGTATTATTGTCGAGATCCAGATGGTTGATAAGACAATTTATAGTACATTTAGTATAGAAATCAGCAATCTCAATAGAAGAATTGGTATTGAATGATTGTCTATCTACAGCTATAATATGCGTGGTTTGTTGGACTAATGTGATTAAATTCGATAAATCTTTCTGAATAATTGACAGGGTGATCTTTTCCTCCTTTATAATATCCAATAGGATCTGATGATAAATATTGTCTATAAATGAATAATAGTAAATCATATTTGTCTTTACATCATAATAGGCTATATTGGTGGTTGATAGTTGTCCTCTAGATAAAGAAATTGAACATAAGATTTGTTGATCCTTGAAGACACCCCCGATCATTTTTATGCATGAATAAATTATATTTATAATAAAATGCATTAAAATGCCTTTTAATTAAACCCGTGTTATTAAATTGCTTGTACAAATATTTTAGATCATCCACTCCATACGTTCATCTTCCAATTTGTGTTTGTCTTCCAAAATGATTCTTCTGGTTTCTTCGTTCTTGTTGTCCTGTCTATTTTTATCCTCCTCTAATTTTCTTTTTACTTTTTCCACTTGCTTTTTCGTCTCATATCTACTAGGATGCCACTTCTTTTTACAATTGATGTTGATTGACATGGGTTATTTTAAAAAACAATTTAAATAATTCTTGTTAACTACAAAAGATTTTAATGTTTTTGAATACACAGTAGTCGTAAAAAAACTACAGCGTTTAAATCACGGACAAAAGATAAAATAAAATATCCTTTAATGAAACTAAAAGCAAGAAAACGAGTCATTCAGGCGGCGAGCAATAGCTCCAGCTTAGTTGTAAAACCATGGCTTTCAGGAGGGAAACAATTAAGAGAAAATAAAAATCAGAAATGTAAAAAGAAAACAGCCTTGGACACGTCCAGACAGACTGCCTTAAGGGTACTACGGGATACAGCAGCTTACCTTCCCCTCCAAGGAAAAAGATTTTGGTCAACTAAGTAGGAACTATACTCGCTTCGTTCGAGACTCGAATACTCCTTATAAATAACATTTTGCAGGTCATCTTTATCATACTTACTGTTGTGATCATATTTATTCTGTCTTAACTTGGAAGATCAAAGTAATACTTTAATCTCGTATATCAATCTATATATCAGTTTATAAACATAAATAAGAA
>SBJO01000168.1:0-14111 GCA_015832245.1 Nosema granulosis
TAAACATGGATAACAAGACGTTAAAACGGTTTCTCTTCTCTATCTTATATTCCCAAATGAATTGAATAAGGTATTCTGACTGTTGTTCTTTAGATATTCCGGGGTTTTCGCGTAAAAACTTTTTCATATGTCCCCAAAGGCCATCGATCGTTTGTGTGTGCACCATGGGATCGTCGGGATCAACAAAGTTATATGAATGGTTTACTTGTCTATGGCTGTATAGATCGTTGCCATTTAGCGCTGTAGAATAAGCTCTCCACTAATCAGTGACTATTATTGTACCTGGTAAAATATGATCTTGTATTATTTGCCCAATAGTCTTTGCATTTCTATTAGGTACTGGAATGATGAAGGCCTTTTTGGTTCCCCTTTCTACGCCACCAATATACCATTGACCATTTGTTAGACGTCCTCTATTATATTTTCTTTTAAAAAAGTAACTTTCATCTATTTCTACAATTTTACTCGTACCATCTTCATTTAAACCTCCAAGTAAATCAATAATTGAATAAATATATTCAGAAATCGCCTCTCTAGCAAAATCTGCATATTCAGACACGGTGTTTCTGTGTATGTCTAACTCATATACGATATCTAGTATCGGTCATTTATTTATATGTTTGTACATAATTAAGAAAATTATGCGCTTAGACAAACGTGTCCCCTCAAAAAAGCTTTCATGGCATATATTCAATGTGAAGCGACAAATTGTTCTACAAACCCAATGAAATCCATCGGGCGACGACTTTCTTTTCACATATTTCATTCTTGAGCCATCCATGCATCGAGTACAAATCATTGAATTTCTAAATACTCCGAGTTGGGCCAAAAACGAATTTTGTTTGATTTTGGATGAAAAAACACTGCTGAGATAACTTTCATTTATTTTTAGACAAAATAATTCCTCCTATGTAAAGATTTTTTCTTCGTCTATAATTTCCAGTATTGAAATTTTTGGCATATAAGTGGTGTGCCTAATAATTTTTTAAAAACGACGGTTAAAAACAAAAGCAACGAATAATCAGCATGGGCCAAATCTCGTATTCTCAGTTTTTGAATAAAAAGAGTCAAGCTTGGATGAGAGTTTACAAATTCATCACCTATGCTTCTATTAAATGCTTCAGCACTGTTGTTTCTAATTGGAATCTTATACACTATTCTGTAATAAACACTCCACAATTTATGTTCATAACCTTTCTTATTCTTTATATATAAAAAATTATAATCAAAGTAACTAATGAAACTTCTCAAATCATCATTTTCGCAGAATAGTTTGAAAAGCACAGATTTCAATGACTCATAATCTTTGATAACTCTTTTTTGGGCAAAAAGGGGATTGATAGCATCATTTTAAACAAATCTCTAAATTCTTTTGGCGTTCTATAGAGTCCATAACAATTATTATACTTAAGATTTTTCAAAATCATCTGTGTAAAATGAAAATAACAACCCTCTACTGAAACATTGGGAAAAACCATTTCACAAGCCTCCATACATGGCTTTTCAAGGTCAACTATGATTCTCTTCAAGTTTTTAGGAACTATCAACATTTTCACATATTCAAAAAGCTCTACATATTTTGATTTGATTTTTCGATCAAGAAGCGCATATAGAAAAGGATAAACTTTACCACGCACAGATGCATGTGTGATATACACCTGATAAAAATCAAAAAGACAGCTCTTAAAGGTTCCGTCTATCAACCAAAGTTCAGAGTATTTTAGATGTTTGATACTTTGATCATTATATATGACAATCATTCTATTCGAAACTCCTTTTGGCATGTATTGTTGTATAAATTTATAGCCATCTACAGTGGTATAATATTCCAACGGAATTTGCTCATCTTCTCTACAAACACTAATAGAATTCTCTCTTCTTAACAAATTAATATGTTTGAATAGGGATGAACTACTTGCTAAATGTTTCTTTTCAGCAAGATCTAATTCGAATTTGATTTTAGTTACTATTTCTTTGTGATTTAAGAATGAATTCAAAGCTAATGTTTTTATATTATTCATTACATAATATTTAAGAAACATGCCTATTTCTTCTTCTTCATGGGAGTGTTTTTTCCTGACATCCTTCTCTCCGTTTTCAGTTAGGATAAGAAATGAGGTGCAAATTTTTTGTATACATCTATATTTTCTTACTCCTGGTCTTTCAAACACCTTGAAGCTATATTTAAATTTTCTGAAAAATATAGATTCTACAACCTTATTAGTGTTTGAATAACAAGTTCGTCACAATTGAATTTATCTCTCTCTTCATCTATTTTATAAAAAACCATTTTAGGGGTTAAAAAAATAAATAAAATTTTTGCGCAAAAGCGGTTTTTGATTTTTAACAATTAATTTACTGTTTTTCAAAGATAATAAGAAGAGAAGTCTATATCGGGGTTGATAATTTATTATATCGGTTTTCAAAAATAATAAATCCAAACCAATAATCGAAAATTCAGTTTTATGTAAACCCTAATTGTATATAGGCCTCGGTCGTCTGTATAAATTTATCTTTTTCCTGTAGTTTCGATGATAATATGTCACCAACCCATCCCAAGTCATCACGTATGGGACTATTGTTATTCTGTACTTGTATAATGCCCCACCACAGTGGTTGGCTAACAGAGGTCGTATTTATGTTTATTTTCGACTTCCACGGCTCGCAAGTAGTCAAAACTCTTAATACCAACAACACGATGAGAACTTTTTTCCTTATCTTATCGAGCACAAATATGTCAGGCTTGTTATATTTAACTTGGAAACTAGTCATCTACATAAAATATATTTTTTGATTCATATGCCGTAAGTTTTGTTTTATAAAAGACCTTGAACTCCTCAATCGCTTGTATATTTACGATTCCCGACTCACCAACTTACAGTTTCTTTTATCTGATATCCTGATCTAAATATGTTAATGTACTCACCCGATGCTTTATAATCATCTACACCATATTTTTAGTCACAGTTTTCAAATTTTCTTGAGAGATCAGACAGTTTCTAGAGCGCTTGTTTTGAAACCATCATACAATTAATGGTTAAAAACATGCGCCTTTGTTGGCTCTCTGTTCATTCTAACTAAATTTTTATTTGATTCAAAATACAAATATATTTTATCTTTCTTCTTTAAGACGTTGTTAATCGTGTCAAGTGTGATTTTAGGATTTATTTCAAGAGATAGTTTGGATATTGATGGCTTTTTATGGGAAAATCTAGGATTTAGATCTTATCTGATATTGTTAAATCTTTCCTTTTTTTCTATGTTTATAATTTTGGGGGTAAAAGATAAGTCAGAAGTCAAACGAAGAATATACATTTATTATTTTCATTGTTCAGTAAGACAATATTACGTTTATAATGTGAACACATTGTAATATACTGCTTTTTTATTGAAAACAAAGATTTTTGTTCAAATTAGAGGATTTTGATTGCACTTGATTATAAAAATATTTAAATTAAAAACAGATCATAATACCATGATATATCTGTTTAAACTGAGAAATATGAAAGCAAGATTAGCAACGTGGACTCTATTACTACAGGAGTTTGATTTTGATATTATCACATAAAGGGAGAAAATAAATTTACATACTACTTGAGTAGAGATTTTGATACAAACAATTAGCAAAGACAATGTAAAAAATATCTAGGTCAAGAAGAAGAAAAATAGAGATTATTAACTATGATTTATTGGGACATGGAACAGCAGAAACTTTAAGACACTCAATTATTGAGAAATACAGATGGGAAAGAAATGATAAGGACATAAAAGACTTTATAGTTCGCTGCGAAGTATGTCAGAAGGAAACATCATCAAAAGAATATAAGGACAGCATAGCTATTACAACCAGAAGCGTGATGATTCGTGAATAGCATACATAGTGGAATCATTTTAAAAAAGTGAGCAGGAGGTTAAATATATTCTAACAATGATAGACCATTGTAAAAAAATTACAGAGGTGCACCACAATACACGAAAGACATGGCATCAGTATTATCATTGATTGATAATAAAATATCTAAAAAATACGGAATAAATAAAGCAATATTAACAGATAACGGTAAGGAGTTCAAATACAGATTGTGTGAGGAATATGAAAGGAAGATTGGAATCAATTGTAAATATGGATCTCCGTACAATCCAACGACAAAGGGGTTAGTGGATAGATTTATCAATGGTTAGTGACAAAATTGAGAAGGATACGAATTTGGAAAGTTTTCTTGGGTCAGATGTTTGGATAGGCAAACAAAGCATACAGATATTCGTACCACAGGGCAATTGGGTGTGCCCCGCGTAATTACTTGAGGGAGACAACTTTTGACAAATATGGATCGTCAGGAAATTTGACTAAAACAAGGTCAAAAATGTTTTATTGGGTTAATTTAGGAAACATAGTGAAAAGTATAGTAGATGCTATGAAAATCGGGATAAAAATCAATAAATATAATTTGAGGTAGTGTGAATGTAGTATGGTATAAAAAGATCAGTACAGCCTCAGAAATACTACCTCCAAAATTGAAGACAAAAAGAAAAGTACTATAAAAGGGATTATTTCACATAATCGATGGCTAGAAGATATTAAAGTATTTTTGGCTAACAGAAGACATTTAATTTTTTTAACAATAAGAGAGTGTTGTGAGCAGAAGCTCATAAATAAAACGTCAACCCCCTCGCGTATTCTGATTTAATTTTTCATTCAAAAAATATAAATTAGACCCAATTTAAATTAAATACGTTTTTACACGACAACACATGGGTTTATCTAATAAACGAATATTTATAGATGGACTATCAAAATGTAAGATACATTAAACGTTTTATATCGCTGATTTGTCATCACGGATATAGACCTTATAACCACATTTTCTTATTTTTTACCTTATATATTTTTAAGAATTTTAAAACTGTGCGTTATCAAATATAACTGTTAGAGAACGAGTTTGTTCGTCTTGTTTAATTTATCAATGTTTAATATAAATTGGCAAATTTTAATATGATGGGATAATAATTTAAGACAGTCAAGCATTTCTTTATTTATCAATAGGTAAAGCTTTAAATACTTTAACATTTAAAACAAATTTATTAAGTTCACCCAGCACACTAACGATAAAAGAATGTTGTTTAAATGATATTTTATTTTTTTATCGTTTCGTCGCATAGAATAATATCTACTATGTCGTATAACATCTTTATACAATTTAGCAAATGTGTGAAAGCGCATGCTTCAAATTTTTTTTGTAAAAATAAAGATTCTTTCAATTGTACAAATGGATTAATGTACGATCTAAAAACATCACATTTTTTGCCAGTTAACAAAAATATAAATGTACAATCATTGTGTGGTAACAACCCCTCATAACATAGATTCTCGAAAGCTGATTTGAAGTTTAACATACCTTTTAAGGTAACTTCTGCATTCTGAACTGCTGTATACCGAGCCAATAATTTCATGATTATTTTGTTAATTTTGTTTTTATACAAGACTTGTTTTTGAGGATCTTCGTTTTTCGACAGTGTTGAAACGAGTTGTAACAGTAAAATCACTTTTGAAATGAAAATTTTCTGGTATTCTAAAAATTTTGAATCTGTTTTCTGGTTTGAATCAAAAGAATTTTGATAGAAAACCAGCAAAATGATGCTTTTCATCTCAAATAATTTGATTTTCAAAGGCTGGATTTTTTGTATTAAAAGTATAATTAATTCCTTAATTGTGTTGTTCTCAGCAAATCTTTTGGCACAATGGTACAATCTTTTTATACATTTTGTTTCATTTACATTAAATTTAAAAATTTTGTGAAGTTTTGCAATTTCTTTTTGAAGTGAGCTTATTGGTTGTACCCCTTCGGGAAGTCTTAACTTTCTAATTTTTACTGTGTCAATGACAAATTTCAATACATCTTCAATGTTTTCTGCTGTTGTAAAGCTCTGTAAAATAAGTGGATGTACTGAATATATATCCTCTGAATAGTAAAATTTGTGAATATTTTCAAGAACATAAATGACTGAACTAACGACGATTTTCCATTTTTGTAAACTATAACGGTCTCTTCTAAGAATATCACAAGCCTTTTCAGCCTTTGTAGAAGAATTTCTTTGATATCTCAATATATTTGATACATTACGAATATTATCTAATTGTTCAATATTTTTTTTTGTCTTAAAAACTTGAGGTCTGGAAATTTTTTCTGAAGACAGATAAAATGAGGTGCTTACAAAAGATGATTCTTTACTTTCATCATTAACAATGGTTAAAGCGGCTTTTTTCGGCTGAATATAGTTTTTTAGAATGCAATCAAATTCTTGAATATCTTTTTTCAACAATATAATTTTGTTTTTATCTTCATTTTGATATTTATTATCTTCCAACTTGAGTTTGTTGTCTCTTTTATTTAAAGATTCGAAAATATTTAATGGCACTTCCGTAGTGACCTTGTTGTTTAGATAGTAATTTTCAAAACCAGAATACTCTTTAGTGATCATCTCATCAATATATTTCCACTCTTCTTCGTTATTAAATTTAATAGTACTACTGCCTTTTGAAACTTTGGTAAATAAATAAAATAAAAAGAGTCTGGAGCCCATGGATTGAAATGGATTTTTTCTCAACATTATAAAATATAATTAATTAAAAAATCCAAAAAAATTATATTTAATCATTTTTACGGAAAAAGTATTTACCGACATGTATATTGTGAGATTTTTCTGATTTTATACAAAAATTTTAACCGAAGTATAATCAAATTTGAATAAAAATTGCCTTCACATCAGTTTTTTTAAAAAACAATAATAAATTTATAATTTTAAGTTATCAATTTAATTTAAAATAAAGTTTACACTGCAGATAAAAGTTTAAAACCTATATAAATAAATTTTATCTATACATTTATATTAGCAAGAATATATGGTTAACATGACGGAATTAATTCAAATCATTTTAAAAATTTTAAGTTTTAAATTAAAATTAAAATGTTTGTAAAGTCGTGTAAGTAAATACATTTGCTATCTTACTGGCTCAGAAGTCTATAATAGAGTATGAATTTAAAATACCTTCTCTTTTATGACTAATTTTAGTTATTCAAAGTGCTGTATCTTAGATTAGAGTTTAGCTCCAACCATATTTATGTGTTAATCTTATAAAAAGAATAATTTTGCAAAAAAAAGAGATCTAATGGTATGTTAGTTAAAAATAAAATATTGTTTCAATTCATTATTTTAAACAAAAAACGAAAATTTTCTAACTATGTATTTTAGTTTTTGAATCGTTCTTTTGGCTTTCCGTCCTTTTTTTATAGAAAAATTTTGTAATTTTAATTATAATTTTTTTTTAATTTATCAATATTTTTAAAATATAAATTTATCATAACCATAAGAATAATGATTTTCATTTATCTTTTAGATTTTATTGTTTCAACCTCGCTGCAATTCGAAATAGAGCATGAAAATACCGAGCCTTTGGACTTATCATCAAAACCTGTCAATCAGCTAATCATAAAACAAACACAGACTTTTAATAGAGATGATAATTTACAAGTCAATAATTTGGGAGAAGGCAATAATAATCAAAATTATAGTTTTTTAGAAAACACGTTTGATATCAGTCAAAGTATCCACGACTCGAACGTTGATTATATTTTAAGAGATTTTACACAAGAATGCAAATGTATACAAGATGATTTTGATGTAAGAGATTTAAGAGAATATCTGAGATCTACTATTCATTTTAACAATACAAATTTAAAATCAGCCCCATTTCAGTTCTATCATCTCATAAAGGTAGTTGATAACATCGTTAGAAACATATGCGATTTTTTAGGAACCTCTTTTAAAACCAACAATGTATTCATGAGGGATACTGAATATATCAATTCTATCATCTCTATCTATGAAGGATTTTACAATTTGCAGTTAATTATCAACAAAAAGAAGGCTTTGAAGATTTCTAATGATTTAAAAATACTGGATGAATTTTTAAATATATTAACAGAAGAATTCTCAAACAAATTGGATTTTTATTTTGGAAGTAGTGATTACTCTCTTTTTTATAAATTTAATATCAGAGGAGAAGTTGCAATGAAAGCTTCATTTGAAGATCTGGTAAGTTTGCTCCTTTTAGAGATTATTAATATTAAGAGAGATGTTAATAATCTTTCTAGTTTGTTGTTTATAGTGTTTTTAAACAAAGATCTTTTTAATCATGCCCGTTTTAAAAAATTTGACAACACTAAAAGAAATGATCTCTTATTTAAATCATTAATACTTCTAAAAATATCATCAAAGCATGAAGATTCAATGTCCGTTGATAAGATAAATAGAATATTCATAGATATTTTAACAAGATACATAAATAAATGGAGAATCACAGGAACGATTCAAAACATTAACAATCTAAGAAGAGATATAGATTTAATAAAACCAGACAACATATTTTTCAATATTTACACGCATGATAATATTGTTTTTCTTTTTAACATACTAGATAACAGAAATAGCGTATTAAAAAAAATTGCCATAAAAGATAGTTTAGAAAGAGAGATGATTTTTCATTCAATTGATGATCAATTAGCAATTTGCTTGTTAAAGAAATGCTGCAAACTTTTAAACAATATAAAATACGCACTGACTTCTAACATAGAAATCATAGAAGAAAATTAAATTATTACAAGAAAATGTTTTTTCGTGTTTAAATATGTATATTTTGTATTTAAGCTGTGATTAAATACTATTTATTAGTGACTGGTAGAGTAGGATTCCTTGTTTTTGTTTAATTTTTTAATTCTAATGGAAAATATTTTTTAAAAAAACACATTTGAAACAGATATAAAAATAACTTATTCTGAAGCTAAGTTAAATATTTAGGTCAATCGTTTCCAGGGCTGGCAACCAACTCAACTGGTTTAGTTCGGAAGCAAGCAGTTCTCTCTTCGATTAAGATTTCCTCAAGGTCTCCTTTACTTCTGAAGCCTAAGAAAATGCTTTCAAAAGTCTTTTTCAAGACTAGAGATTGGATGTAGGCCTCTATTCGTTCTTATATTTCAAACCTTCTTCTGTGGTTGTCGTGATATATTATTACCACACCACATCCCACGTGAAACAGAAAAAATGTAATTTACAAACATTATGGATAAAAATTTGGCATCCGTATTTTTAAAAGAATAATTTTTTACCGTAACTACGAAGAACCTATTTAAACATAATGAACTTACAGAGCACCTATTTAAATATAATGAACTTACAGAGCACCTATTTAAATATAATGAACTTACAGAGCTTATAGAAAGTAATCCATACTTAAAAATAGTAAATAATGTTTTAATTTGTTTAACATGTTCTAAAGAGAAAATACTCTTCAAGGGAAGGAATAAGACCTTTCAAGAAGCACTTAGAAACAATCTTTCTTTTTTAAAAATCTTAAGAAAATAGAGGGGCTGAAAACACTTCAAGGGGTTTGTTCAATAACAAAATCAAACGATATGTCATAGTCCGTAGTTGATTTTTTATAAATATATGAGATGTTTAAGCATATAATTAACTCTAAGATATCCCCTAACGACTTTATACATATTTAGACTATTATTATAAGAAGGGGTTTTTTTTGCATAATGATCATTTTAGTAGTGCATATTTTTTAAAAAAAAAATGAAAATTTTTATTTGTAAACAATCACGCTTTATGCCCTTAAATGAGATACATACCGCAGAATCAAAAAAAAAACCAATGACATTTGTCAAAAGTTTTCCTCGAGTATTCAACTACGATCATAAAGAACATGAACTTTAATGTATACGTTATCAGACTTTTGTCAAGGAAATCAGTTGTCGACAAGACAATCATAACCTTTCATTGAGCACCCCACAAACCACTCGATAATGCTATCTGTGACACCAAGAAAAAAACAATAGCAGAGAAATTTTTCATTGTAAGAACGATTTTTAAAGATAAGCTCATCAAAGATTTCACAGACGATGATATTACTTTAAAAAGTTGGGTTTTCCAGAGTTGAAGCTTTTTTGGGACACGATTTACCATCCGAGTATACAGCTCGATGTTACTTGGTAAATGATTTTTGAGGTGAAAATTTTGATAAGTTTAAAGCAAGTTTAAAGATAAGAAGGTAATTCTTAATGTTAATGAAAGCAGGATTTAAGCACACCATTTATCTTAATATTTTAAGAGCTACATAGAGGATAGTCTCATAAGACTAGTGTTAGATTTTAAAGGTATCAAAGTGTACGCTTAAAGTAAAATATATTCTGATAAAATCAACATTGAGACACATTGAAAATTTTGCAACAAAACAAGAAAACGTTATTCTAATCAATAGTGATGCAGATAGGTACATGATCAAAGCGTGTAATGAACTTAGAATATAATATGTGAATATGTTTTACGTAACTTGCTTGGCCCATTAAATCCATAATTATGCTTTTAAGATTTAAAGGACATTCAACGATATAGAAAACTGTATTGCTTCGATCGAGGCATTGACAATAAAAACAAAACGGTGGAAAAACAAGATGGCCAAGCTGGCTTAAAGCAGCTTTATATTATTCCAAGAACTTACCTATCGTAAGAAAGATAGTTTTGGGTTTAGAAGGAAAGGATAATTTAATAGGTAAAGCAAGAAGAGTATTTAAATCAAAAGAACTAGTAAATCAATGATTTAAATTAGAGAGAAATACAGCTGTCTTATAGATATTCTAGTTGGATATAAAAAATCTAAATTTTCACTTTGGAATTTCCTTATTGCCATTCAAAATTTAAAAAAGATCCCGTAAGAATAAAAGAATATATCGAGAGTCGTTTATGTTGCAACAAAATTATACAGATAGTATCATCGGCCAACAAAAATCTTTCCTTGGAAGACTATACATTTTTTACAGAATGCAAACCCACCTCTGTTTCTTCCGAGAGGAACTTTTCTATGTTAGGTAAACTACTGAAAAACACCAACAATTTCAAGACTGAAAATGTTTATTCTTATTTTGCTGATATTATGATTCTAAATAAATAATTCTCTTCACTTTGTTTTTGAATTTACACACGTTTTATTAAATAAGCTAATCACTTTTGTTAAAAAATGTTGCAAATTATTCAACGTTATATGATTTGCATAATTATGTCCCCTTACTCATCAAACTTTATATAAGAACTTGTTTAAATGTAACATAAGGGAACCTCTCTGTGTTATTAAATATTCCATTAAGGGTTAAAAATTTCTACGAAATTTCAGTGAACGGTGCAAGATTTTACGCTTAATACAACAGAAAGAGCAATTGACATTATACACGAGATTTCAAAGGAATATAGCCATGCAAAACTTCTTGCAATGCCATTTTTTGAATCTATTGCCGATGAGATTAGAAAGGAAAGAAAGTTTAACAAAGCCGTGGATACTCATCTTGACACAGATATTCCTGCAGCAATAAGAAAAATTCCAAAGAAGGAAGTTTTGTACAACATGATACCGTGTTTAATGATGATGATAGAGTTGTTATTTTCTGTACGATTCCTAGTGATACACTTTGAAAATACCAAAAGTGTTCCTATGGATAGAACACTTAAATAATGTCCGTCCAGCTTAAAACAACTTTATACACTTGTTGAATATTTGAATAGAAAATATATTCCGTCAATTTTTACTTTGATGTGATCTAAAAGAGAAAATCCCATAAAAAACTGTCCGAATGGCTAAAAAAAGAATTCCACGTTTTAAACCTGAAATGTTTATTCTAGATTTTAAATTTGTTACGCGTAAAGCATTTTTAAAATTTATATTTGTCGTAAATAAATGAGACTATTTGAAGTTAAGAATGTTTATTGATGTGGCTAGCATGTGGACATGTCACTGACTCTATTTATGTGTTTTATCGTGATAAATTAACTGATGGAGGGATCAACATTATTGAAGAGCTTGATGCACTTTATCAATAACAGCAGGTGTCATGGTGTATCTACGAGAATATTAAGACGTCATTTTTAGGTTTTCTGTTTTATTTTCAAAAAATATAAAGAAAAGTTCAAAATCTTGGTTTGGTTGATCTCTATAGGACCTCTGGTCTGTTTAAGTAGAAAATTGTGGCATTATATACAGGAAGGCGACAGAACTTAAATAGATCTCCACTATGCTCACCCATGAACCAAACCTAGAGTGTTTGGAATGGTTTTGTTTATGCCCCAGGTCAGTACTTACCTCAGAAGTAGTATACCTTGTTTGATTGTAAATATTTTTATCAAATACTTTATTGTTGTGATCTTGCATCCTTGATATGGGCCCGCCGTATTTATGTATTTACTTGTGATAAATTAAGTGATGGAGGGATCAGCAACTGATCCACTATATCAGTGAGATATATGACACGTGATCACAACAATTTTTATTATTCATAACTGAAAGTAAATTTTTTAAGAAATATTTATAGACGAATATTTCTAGAAATTAATCTAAATCAGTTGACATGGTTGAATTTATTATTAATAAACTTGCACTGCTAGGACTAAATGAGAAAAAGTATATAGTCATGGATAATGTTCCTATTCACAAGACAGCACAAGTCAGAGAAGTCCTTACCCTTAAGAACTACATTTTCATATTATTACCTCCGTAATCTCCTCAACTCAATCCAAAAAAAGAGTTTTTTTTGTCTTAAATCTAGAGTGAGGACAAAGAACAATATCTATATTATCTGTAATGCTTATGGATCTAATAAGGGATATTGTAATGAATAACGCATTTAGGATGATCTTTTAATTCAACAAATGCGTATGTGGCTTGAAGAAGCAATGGTAAATCCTAATTTTTTTAATAAATAATTGATCTAATTTATTTATTTTCATATACTGTTTTATCTCAATTAAATGAATATTTTTCAACTAAAATAATGCAAGAAAAAAATATAATTAGCGTGGGTTCCAATCACAAGTAGAAACGATCATAAGACTTTATCCGATTATCATATCTTGGATGACATCATGTTTCACAATTAAATATAAATAGGACAACCTAATAATAAACAATGAACTCTGGAGATTCATCTAATAATAAACAGTTAAATTACGATAATAATAATAATTAGGGGCGGAAAAAAACTATTTTTTATTTCTAGCAGGTGTGATTTTAAAATAACCAAGAATGATTTGATTTGTGTTTACTGCTCCAAAGAAATCAACTATACTACAAATGAAGAAACGAAGACACTTAAGCGACATTTTGAAACACAGTTGAATAGAGATAATAAAAGCAAAATATTATCAATGAATAAAATAAACTAATCCATTTTTTTAAACTACACAATAAGACTTTTGATAATAACTTATAAAAGCGTTTGCTGCTGCAAACATCTTACTGTATAAGCTACAAAACCCTATATTTAAGTCTTTTACAAAGGAATATACAAATAATTCGTTTCGCGATGAATTACATTATAGGAAACTAACTAGACAAACTATCCCACTCTGAGAATGGGACTGTAATAGTTGGTTTAGTGTATTCAAGTGATATTTGACTTTATTGATGTCTAAAAATAAATTCAGTGCTAAACTCTTTGATGGAGCTTTATTTATCCTAAAACTTTCTAATAATCTTTTAATAAACATATTAAACCAATATAAAATAAATTTATTCCCCATTAAATGTCTAAATTGTCCTTTAAAATGTTTTCTTTATGCTTTTGATTTTCATCTTTTAGGGGTTAGAAAATAAATATTTGTTTTATAAAAAATTAGCATTTTACAATTTAAAAAAAAATAAATAAATATGAAACTTTTTTATAGTTTTTTGATCATAAGAGATCTTAAACGAGACTTTGATCAAAATGGTGCATTCTTATAAGTTAGTGACATGCGATGAACGTGTTAAAATTTATATGATTATCCTTTACCCATAACTTACATACATAGACACAGATTTAAATTGTCTAAATAAGATGACATTGTGTAAATAATTTTATTTTACCTAAGTTATTTGCAATGTAATTTTTTACGGTCTAATTTTTTTGGGGGTAAAAAATTAAAATAATGTTGGGGTTTTGACCCCTAATTAATAAATGACTTACATGGCGAACACAAGGAGTACTGGGGATACAAGAGGGTCCCGTGGTCAAGTGGCCAGAAAC
>SBJO01000169.1:0-13940 GCA_015832245.1 Nosema granulosis
TTCTTCTTTCATGAGCACGGGTGACCTTAATTAAAAATTTTTGATGAATTTTTGATATATTAGATTGATTAATTAAAAATTAAAAAGGTGGTGATGATGATGGGTAGAAGGATTTTAAATCCTAATATATTTGATAAGTAGTCATAAATTTCAATACCGGATATATACATATCGTAATTTAACTGCTTATTAGTAGATGAATCTCCAGAGTTCATTGTTTATTCTTAGGTTGTCCTATTTATATTTAATTGTGAAACATGGTGTCATCCAAGATATGATAATCGGATAAAGTCTTGTGATCGTTTACACTTTTTCCATTTGTGATTGGAACCCACGATAATACAATAACGGAATTTTTATCTTTTTGTTTTTTTTTAATATATGGTGCTGGGAAAATGGACACAGCTGGCCTACAGGATTCTATATACAGTAGTGACCGATTTTTACTACCACTTTCTAAAAAATCTTGTTCGAAAAAGTTGCCCCCATTAAAATAGAGACATTGAAAGAATCAGGTTAATCATTGTCGCAGACGGTAGAAGTACCAATCCGTAGATGACCCCCTAAAATAAAACATTAACGGCCTATAAAAACAACAACAACAATTCTATATTATAAACAGTGTATTATTTACACAGTTTTTTAGAAATTTTACGTCCCTTATATAAATCAATTTAAATAATCTAGAAAGAGAAGAAATTTTAAACTAAGTTAGAGAAAAGTCATATCCCGCACGACTATTAACAAAATCCATTAAGAAAGCCTGTTATACGAGTCGGTACTCGTGTTTATAGAAGTAGAACTGGGTGTAGAAGGTAACTGTTTATTGGTATTAGCGTTGTTCTTCCTGAGCTTATCCTGCATAAAGATTGGGGTTATTGCAATCTGCAGTATTTATGCTTGCAGATGATCAGTAGTAATATTACTACTGATTGCAATAACTCTGAGCTGATGGGAGAGAAGGAGAAGAAGCAGCTAGAGAAGCAGTAGACACCAGTTATGGTCTAATGCTGGTGGGTATTTGGGACTATCCAATGTTGTTCATTGGTAGTCTCAATGTCAGCGATGTTTTGTCGCATGACAAAGCCTGTTAAAGAACAGCAAAAAAAAATAATTTGTACTTCAAGCAACCAGCTTAAATTTAAATTGGGACCAGATCAATATGCACGTTTTTAACATCTGAAGAGGAACATTCTATAAGAAATTATATTTTATCACAGCATGTAAACAATGGACATGCAGTAAGAGATAGGCAATACCATCTTTTGAAAACACTTGCTCATGGAATTACTAGAGACGAAATTTTGTTGATTATCGGATCATGCAGTATATGCCAATCACGGAGCCTGCAGAGCAAATGCCCCCGTTTTCGGTATATTTTTTTTAAAAAAAATATAACCCTCAAAAATGAAATTTCAAAAGTTGAACAAAGCAGAATTGAACGCAATTGTTCACATTATGAGAGAAAAACAACTGTGATGTTGTTATTATTGTTCTTCGTCAGTCATACCCTCTGATGAAAGAAAAACGAAGTTATCTGTACTTGGAAAGGCTATAAAAAAAAATACAATCTGTGGAAAGGAACAATTTTCTACAGAGACAAATTAAAAAAACAAAAATTCTAGAAATTTTGGAGTTATGGATGTAGAAAGCATCAATAAAGTTAATTTCATATATACTCCGAATTGATAGAGATTCGATTAGTTATGCAGTTGAGAAAATTTCAAAAACTGTTGTTCCAGACTACTATAATACATCTGAAAAAAATGGTGGAAATAATTTAATTGTTGATGTTGTTACCCAAACTCGTATTATTATCTTGAAGCATGTTTAATTAAACTGGTGGTTCTTTAAATAGTTTACAAAACGTCAAATCTTTCAATTAAAAATTCAAATTATCGTAGACATAGTCTACACTTATTTTCAATTATTTTCTAGAAATTTATCTATTTAAAAATTTATACAATTTTTACCCGATGCAGGCTAATAATATAATCAAATAAATGGTTGCAATTATGATACAAATATATCAAGCGCCTGTCGTGTGCTAACTACGACACAGGATCAATTTTATCAAATTGATATATGTTTTAAATATGTTACTGATTATCTTATATGATACATACGTTACATATTATCATATATAAGTGTGGTATAATTACCACATTGAACTGGAATTTAATTTGAAATTTAATATAAATTTTTCTAGAAATTTCTAGAAAAATTTATCACCATAAATAAATCAAAATTTAGAACCCCAATGAATTTTCAACACCCATAACCAGCATGCAACAACACATAGGAGAAACAATTACAATAAATCATTTACTTCCAAAACTAATAGATTTGGTTCAGGCGTGAGCATCATAGAGAAATTCCTATGTACTGGCCACCTTCCTGTTAATTATGCCACAATAAGAAAAAATATTAACTGTCATGAATTCGTACATGACATTATAGAAAAAATTATCTACTGATAATTTTTTCCAGAAATTGTTTATTTTTTCTAGAAATTTAAAATTATAAATAAAAAATATATTAGAGGGGTATGGTATGATGAATCAAGATTATAAAAAGAATAAATTAGTTACAAACAAAATGTATAATAAGAGTCTACTGGAGCTCTACCTTAAGCAGGGGGAAATTCCAGGTGGCCATCGCATTAACATTGAATATGAATTCTTTCAAACCACCCAAATCTGTTTACATTAGTTTTATTAAATCAGGGCGCACACCCTCAAACTACGGCAGCGCCGATTAATTAAATATTAATTAACAATAAGAACTTTATTTTTCCCAACAGTTGAAATTGATGAATCTAAATTTTGAAAGAGGAAATTTCACAGGGAACATCATGTTGAAGGTCTTTGTGTGTTAGGAATGTGTGGTGTACCGACCACCACAAGAGTGGAAATCAAAGTGTTATATCACTTTTCATAAATATTAAAAAGTAATATTACTGATGTAATATCATTAATAATACTGTCCTGTTTAGACTGGTTTGTTGAAAAGTGAAGGTGAGTTAAAATATTTATTATCTTCCATACCCTTCTTTTTTTATTTATATTTTCATTTTTAATTTATTTTTGTTTTCGATTTTGGATTTATGTTTTCTGCTCATCTAACAATTGTGTAGAAACTTAAATCCGCCCAAAACTATATATTCGCTTTATTTTCATAGGTTTTGTTTCCGTCTGGGGTTGTGAATGATCATTGAATATTTTCTTAATTTAAGTTTTTGGAAATGTAAAATTTTTTTCTCAATTAAATTTTCAACAGGAAGAAAATTGGAAGTGAGAGTTACATCACGAAAAATACATTATCAGAAATTAAAACTATAAATACTGTAAATTTCCAAACTGACATGAATTACTCTAAATCACCTTTTCATTCTTTTTCAGCTTCACGGTCAACGAAGCCTTTCACATCTCAAAAGAGATTTATTAAAAGTTTACTTGAAAGTTATTTTATGAAGAGGGTTCAACAGAATGGTTGAGAAAGATGGACCTAAACGAATAAAATTGTTTAGAATAGATGACAAGTCCAAGATAACATTGAAAATATATTGTTAACTCTGTACACAGAGAGACAAGAATATATACAGATTGCTGGAAGGATACACTGGTCTCAAACATTTATTTAACGACCATTCTACTGTTAACCATTCCAAATACTTTAAAGATCCGATTACGCACGTCCACACCAATACTATTGAAGGGAATTGGTTTGTTGTAAAAGGCAAACCCCTCCAAGAGGATGGACTAAGAAGACAATTTATCTATATTTAGTACGATTCATGTTGCCTCGAAATTAAATTGTACATTCATTACAACGTTTAATAAAATATTGCTTTTATTTTTTGTTATTTAATTTTTGAAAATTTATTTTTAGGGGCTATTTTTTTCAAAAAAAAAATTTATACCAAAAATTGGGCCTAATGCGGAGTATTAGCCGTCAATCACGAAGGGGAATGGTTACAAGGCCAATTGTTGCATGTAGTGGAAAAACAACAATTCTCCTTAACTCTATTATTTTTCTTTTTTTCTTTATTAATTTAAATTTTTTTTTTGAAAAAAATCCTCTTCTATAAAAGTGTTAGTTAAAAACACCGAACATCATTAGAGAACTTAAGGCTTCTATAATGAGCACTGTAGCAAGATATGAATAAAATACAATCGTGTAGAATCTTTTAGACAGCTTGAATAGGAAAAAACGACTGAGGAAAATAACTTCTCATAAAATTAATTTAACCCCTATTTAAATTAAAATATAAATGTTGGATGGACTATATCCAAACTATAGCATTGAACCCTATTGGTCGCTTTAAACCCAATAATTCTTAAACATTGTGTTATGGGTTAAATAATCACCAATAATGTTTATATAAATATCAACAAATCCTTTAGGTCTCTAAAACTATATAAACATCCAATTTTCAATAAAGGATTGTCGTGAACTGACATTCTCTCCAATCTCGTTTCTCTCTTTTCTTGTTTTCTTTTCTATTTTTAATTTAGTGAAAAAATTTGCATTCTAAAAATTAATTTAGAATGACAACTAAGAAAAGCCAAAAACACCTTCCCAGGTCATAATATCAACCTATGACAGAGAACTCAGAATAATCACTATTTTTGGCTGTTCCTAGACTCTATACTTCAATACTCAGAGTTTTCATTTCTCCTCACATGACGTTCTCGAGCCACGTCAATAAATTAAAGAACCCCCCAAGGAGGGTAACCGAATAAATATCTTTTAATTCACCTCAGCCTTACAGTTCGAACCCAAAACACGACAAGGATGTTATTTTAAAACTATTTGTATTCTGTACGCAAGGCGGCTCAGGTTAATGAGCAGGCCGGCAAATCCAACCATAAAAATATAAAAAATACCCCCAGAGAAAGAAGAAAATAAAACGAGTTACCGACAAAATTTCAATTTACATGTAAAACATCGTGAGCGATACGTTGCTGACCTTATAGATTTCAGATATTATGGTGAAATGTCTAGGGCATACAAATGTATTTTGTTTATGGTAGATTCGTTTTCTAAATACATGTGGACAGTTGCTTTAAATGAAAAAAAACATCAAACGCTGTAGTTTCGGCCATAAAAACAATGTTTTTTATTGCATACAGACAATTTGAGGACGTTTTGCAACTCTGAAATGTCTTCTATGGGTAAAGATTTCAATGTGAGATATTTAAAGGGCGTGCAAGATGCCCGTGGACAGGTTTACAGAGCGAATCAAACTATAAAATGGATGATTGTATCAATTCTAATGTCTTTAGATATCTTGGAAAGATGGATTGTGGTTAGAGGAAATGCTAATAAACATGCATATAATACCTTAAGACATTCAACACTTCAAAAACATTCTTTAAATTGATGTTTAGTCCTCCTGACAGAGTACTAATGAAGGAAGAAGATTTAATTGATTCAATTTTGCTACATGATGCGTTAGAGGATTTAGAAGGAGAAGATAATTTAAGAGGAAACTCCCACAGACATTGTTGGATGTCACGCATCCTGTCTCTGTTTCTACAGCGTAAAACATTGATTAATGGGATCAGAGATCTTATCAACTATCTGAAACAGATGTTTCAGATTAAAATTTATAAACAAAAGTTCATAAATAGTTATGTTATTTTCTAATAGATATCTTTTCAATGTTCAAAGACAACAGGGGAAGACCTTTGTGGTTTGCACCAAGGATGGTGACGCTACTCAGGACATAAACCTTACATCGAAAAACGTAGGGAGTTCGGAGTCCTCTAACTTCATTGCTGGACCAATGATCTTATTTAGGAAGAACATGACTGAGAAAGATGTGAAAAGAGAGCTTTTCATTCTGTAATTTGGAAAGGGATTTGATGAGTTAACCTTGAAAAATAAAATGCAACTGTGATATCAAAGAGTGAATCGGAATTGAGGGATTGGTTTTATGAAATAGGTATTGGAGGGAATTTACCAGACACCTGGGACAATTTCAAGAATATGATTGTTGAAATCTGTACGGAGCAAGCGTTGGAATCTCTACGCAGATACAGTGACGAATCATGAAGCAACTATATAATTCGATTGAAGGGCAAAGCCACGAACACCAAATTGAGTGAAGAGGAAGTGTTTTAAAAACTAAGGCGTGAAGAAGCACCCGAAATTCTAATAACATTTTTCTATGCATTTAAAATTTCTCTGAACACCCTTATTGAAAGGGTTAAAGAATTTGAGCTCAATGCAAGAGAAAATCAGGAAATAAAGATCGGTAATGGAATTAACATGGTCAGGATGTCAAGTCGCGCAAGAGATAAAGCTCAAATTGTTTGCTTTACTTGTAATGAACAGGGACATTATTCATACAAATTCCCTAAGAAAGTTGTTGAAGGAATGCCAACTAACAATTCATTAAATAAAGATATTTCTTCTTATGGTTTAGACATGGATTATGTTAAGTTAAACAATATTACTGTACCTGCAGTATTTTACAGTGGAGATTGTGAATCAGTAATAACAAGCAGGTTGTTGAAACGACTTGGAAACTTCAAGTGTATGGATACGAATAAGGTGTTTAAATTTATTGATGGTTCTTCTGTGAAAGTAACAAGAATGGAGGATTTATCAATTGAGTACAAAGAGAAACGGGTCAATGAAAGATTCAACATTGTAAACAATAAACACGATGAACCCCTGTTATTAGGAAATTCTCTTGAAAGAAATTACTGCCTGTAGAATGTACAATAAACGGTGTCGGACCGATTGTGTACTGTCCCATATGTGTATATTAAAAAAATTTAATACCCTTATATTTATAAAAATTACTTTTAAATATTTAATTTAATCGGGTTGGCAAGACCCTTCAGAAGATCAATGTGGTATCCCACACTTATTGTAGGTTTATAGGAACGAAAGCAGAAGAAAGTTTAATGTTTTTTGTTTATTTTAATTAATCTTGGTTATTTTATCATTTATAAATTAAATCAAAAAATGTTTGTTTTGAAGTAAACAAACAAAACTATAAATAAAAATTATGTGAGTAACCCCAATGAACAAGCGTTCCAACAACCAGAACCGATACCGACCAGATCTATATCTATTAATAAACATCTTGTAAGTAAAAAACTTACCAAAAATATATTAGAGATGTATTTTGCACTAGGGTACGTCAATTAAGAAGATTGATCCTGTTAGATCTATATAGTTTAGTGAGGTTGATTATTTTTTTTTGTCTTGTTCCACATAGTTTTTTTTTTTCTTTCTTTGAGATCTCCACCTCCAATGAGTCTTAGAAATTCTAATACATTTGATATGTGCAACTCTGTTAGTATCTTTTTAATTTCAAAGAAATTGGGACGCGATTTATTAACTGAGCTATTTATTGCAGAATGCACACCTTCAGCATAATTATTAGTGCGTCCTCTACTCACACCATTCTGTGACCATATTTCCCTGGCAAATAGAGACCTGTTGTCGGATAACCAAACATCTTCTATGTAGGCAAATATATCTATTATTTGACGGGATGTATTAGATAGAGTGTTTTTGATCAGGTCCCACGCCTCATCTATTTTTGCCGAAAGTATTATAGCAAGAGCTGTAATCATACCTATGGATTCCCTAAAATTTCTGTCATTATTATACATCGGTTTCAGCCCAAGATCCACAACTTTTCTCCAAATCGCTTGCGCAAAGTGAAAGAAACATCCTTTTCTTATTGCAGAGGGGAATGAAGAATTGATTGCGTTGAAAGCTGCGTATTCAAAATCAATTTTGAACAATGGAAGGGGAAAACCCAAATCTTTTTCCTGGAAGACTTCTTTTATTTTCGTAAAAAGATGATCATATGTATCTTCGGTCTTGTCTTTTAGGAAACAATACACCAAAGGAAAATATTGAGAATTGAATTCTCCATGAATAATGTATAGTTGGTAAAATTCATTAGGCGCAGATTTAAAAGTTACATCCATATATATATTTTAAGACTATCTTGTGATATAAAATTGGAGATAAACCTGGTGTAACCTAATACTACCATCGCTCTCTCTCCAGTTTCATGATGTAATAGCATATTCCCCCATCTGACAAAGCAAACATATCTGGTGTGAAGTCTCAATTAGTTCCTCTAAAGATGAAGGATAGTACACACGCTTGAGCCTGAAAATCATGGTTTTTAGAGAGGAGAAATAAGGAAAGTTTTGTAAGTAAGATCTGATGTACTCATAAAAGGTCGACAATTTATTTGTCGCCTTGTTAAATAATCTATGGCCAGTTTCAAACGGATTTTTTCTACAAAAAGCCTTATATAATCGAAACATTGCAGTTTAAGCACTTTCTTTTCGTCTGGGGTGTGTTCATGGTGTTTAGAAATCTCAATAGTACCGTCTTCTTTAAAATGTGCATGTACATTACACCCTTTAAAATCACATCTCCGGCTAGCAACACCCAAATCTAGACATCTATGAAAGTGAAAGAGATGGCCATTAAAACCCGGCATATCTAGTTTATTCCCTCCTCTGACCCATATTACTTATACCATTTTAGGGGGTATTAAATTTTTTTAATGTACACAATCGGTCCATAACCACAATAAACACGGGTAATCATCCTCCTGTTAGTTGGAGCAGACCTATAAGGAATCTTCGAGACAAAAAAGATTTTGAAATTCTGATTGATGATTTAGAAAGGAGAGACATGGTTGAAGGAAGTACTTCATCTTGGTTTAATCCCTGTGTACTGGTTAGAAAGAAAAATGGTAAATTGAGATTCTGTGGTGATTTTAGGTGACTAAATGACCTTGTTGAAATGGATGGGGTTGAGATACCAAAAATACAAGAACTCATTTCGTTACTTCATGGAAAGAAGTATTTCTCCTGTATTGATTTGAAGGATGGGGGTTTTCAGATATCAATCCGTGAGTGCGATAAAGAAAAAACGCCGTTTTATACTGGCAGACGATTAATGTAGTTTAAAAAATGTCCCAGGGATTTAAAAATAATCCTGCCATATTTCAGAGGGTAATGCAACTTATGCTGTCAGATCTTTTAGAAAAGGCGTGTCTAGTATACATAGATGATATACTAGTGTATGGAGATACTGTGGAGCAACATAATAAAAATCTTAATAAGGATTTGGCAAGATTGAATGAATATAACTTAGAATAGAATAAGGAGAAAAGGGTAGAAAGAGTAGAAAATATTGGATTTTTTGGATATGAGATATCCTACAATAGTGTAAAACCTAGTATAGATAGAGCTCAAGGAATCATGTCCTATAAGAGTCCTAAAACCAGAAAGTAACTGTAAAGATTTATTGGTATGATAAATTACGATAGTCATTTCATAAAAGGGTTGTCGGACCTTCTGGCTTCACTCTATAGGTTACTGACAAAGGAAATAAAGTTTGTGTGGTCTCGGAAAGAAGAAGATATATTTAACATAATCAAAAGCCAATAGTAAAGAGTTCTTGAACTTTTTATTCCAGATATGAACGGAAAATTCAATTTGAAGACCGATGCATCCGACATAGGCCTCGGAGCATGTCTCAGACAGAATGGCAACCCAGTCGCATATTTGTCATGAACTTTAAGTGGTGCAGAAAATAACTATGGAATAGCCGAAAGAGAAGGTGTTCTGGCATCGTTATGAGCAATGGAAAAATTACAATATCATCTGATTAGAAAGAAATTCAAATTAGTAACTTGTGGTGTCCACAATGTTTATTTGTTTCATTGATTAATTAATTTTTTGTTCATTTTTTTTTACAAAAAAATATTTAATTTATTTTGTAAACAATGATAAATTAAAATATAAACATTGTAACAATGTGGTAACCTAAAATACCACATTGTAACATCTAATACGACACCTCCCCACTAGGCTGTCCTGTATCAAGTTTTATATGGCTCTTGTTCAACCGTAAAGTAGTATTCCCTGATTTGACTATGTATGCATCCGGCGGGATCATTCCAACAATCTTATATCCTGGAGTCCAACATGACAGAAGTTTATTTGACAGTTTCTTTTTGAAGACCAAAACATTTTCACCTACTTTAAACGTCATGGGAATCTCAATACAATCCTTCGTAATGCTATTTTTGTATTTCTCAAGATTACACTGCCACCTGTCGTATAGCTCGTTCAGATTAACCTTTGTGGGAGAGATTCCCAGCATTTTGTCCGTCTCAAGTTCTGGTGTTCTTCCATGTCTTAGTAAAAATGGGGACGTACCTATCGCGCTCTGTTAAACGAGATGTTAACAGTATAAGTTGCCAGGGGCACCGCTTTTTCCCAGCTTGATCTACCAAAATTGCATATTTTCCTTACTTTGTTCCATAAAGTCTGATTTACCCTCACAACACATCCCACTGTTTTGTGATGAGCAGGTGAAGCGAAGTTCCATTCAATACCTTCTTTTTCTGCCAATGCCTGTACTCCTCTCTTTTTAAACTCCAATCCACAGTCGGTTATTATGCGATTCGGTGTTCCATGTTTCTGCAATATTAACTCCTTAATGCACTCAATTATCGTCCTCTCCGACTTGTTAGGGATTACTTTAGTTTCGATCCATTTTGAGAAATGATCGATTGCTACGAACACGAATTTATTACCATTCTTTGTGGGAATTCTTCCTATTAAGTCCAATTCCCAGATGTCATTTGGTCCTCTAGCTAAGATCATTCTGTTCTTTGTATTCGTTCTTTCTCCTCCTGATCTGGCGCAGATTCCACATTGTTTTACGAAGTTTTTAATGTCTTTAATCATTCCCTTCCATTTGTATCTACCATCCAACAGAAATTTCATCGTGTTCGCTGTTCCGTGTTCCGACGTCTCATGATAGTCCCTCAGAACATCTTTCTTTTGTCTATCCGTCAGCTCATGTGTGCCCTCAACTCTCCTAACGTTTAAGCATAGCTCCCGACTGCATGCGTCAGCCACATTAGTACACCCTCTAATATATTCGACGTTGAATGAATATTCCTGAAGTTTTAGTGACCAGCGTAAGATCCTGCTGCATGGGTTCTTTGTCTCCCACAGATAAGCGAGTGCTTTATGGTCTGTCCTAAGAATGAACTGAGCACCTAGTAAGTAATGTCTATAGTTTTCAATCCCTTTCACGACCGCTAGGAGTTCCTTATCCGTCACCGAGTAGTTTAACTGAGCTTTGTCAAGGTTTTTACTGAATGCCGAGATCATTTTTCGGACCCGTCTTCTTTCACTTGAGATAGTATAGCTCCTATTCCATAATCTGATGCGTCTGTCGTAAGTATGAAGGGTTTAGTAAAGTCAGGCTGGGCTCGTTCCAACCCTTGTGAAATCAGCGTTTTTGTCTCTTTAAATGCGCGTGTACCCTCTTGTGTACACACCAGCTTACGCTGGCAGTCTTTTTTGCTACCTTTTAGCAGGTCGAAGAGGGGGTTAAGGGTGATTGCGTACTCTCTGATGTACTCTCGGCAATAGTTAGCGACTCCCAGAAATGACCGCATCTCCCTTACAGTTCTTGGTGCCGGGAGCTCTTTTATAGCCTTTACCTTGTTAGGGTCGGGTATTATCCTGTCTTTTGATACGACCGAGCCTAAGATTTTAATTTCTTTTTGGACCAACTTACACTTCTTGCGGTTGAGGATGACACCCGCATCTTTCAGTTTACTCATGACAGTCGTTACATGTAATTTATGTTGCTCCAAACTTTTCAAATATATGATGATGTCATCCAGGTATGGGAGTACGTATATACCCCTCTCGTTTCCAAGTATCTTGTCCATCGTTCCCTGGAATGTGGCGGGTGCGTTACATAGACCGAATGGCATTCTATTGAACTCGAATGGCCATCCTTTCCATGCGAACGCTGTCTTCTCTCTGTCCCGTTCATCTAATGCGATCTGGTAATATCCAGAGATGGCGTTCAATGATGTGAAAAATTCCGATCCTGCAAGCGCGTCCAAAATTTCGTCGATTCTAGGCAGAGCATATCTATCCTTCTTTGTTATTTTGTTTAGGGGTCTGTAATCTATGCACATCCTGTGTGTGCCGTCTGGTTTAGTTACCGGTACGATTCGACTACACCAGGCACTCTTACTTCGACTGATAATGCCCAACTGGAGGTTCTTCTTAATCTCCTCCTCAATCTTCGTTTCGTAATGAATTGGAATTCTACCTGTTCTCTGATAAATCCGACCTCCATCCTCTGTTTCGATTTTATGCACACCCTCTTTACATACGTTCATTTCTGAAACTTCTGTGGAGAAAATGTTTTCATATTTTTTTAGGTTGTCTTCTAACGAGTTAATCCCAACAGTTTCCTCTTGCTTGGTCACTGTTATCTCTCCTGTAGGTTTCATCTGGTTCAGACATGTGCTGAGAAGATCACCATGTTCTAGAATCACATCTATACCCATTATAAGGTAGTTTAATCCTCCTCTTACGACCAAGGGACTAAATATAATCTCTTTTCCGTATTTGGTACGTAATTGTAAGTTCTGTAGCCGACCGCAAAGTTTTAACTCATTTCCGCATGCAGATACTATCCTTGTGTTTTCCGTCAAAGGCTTGAGAGGCCTGTTTCCTACTAGCGACATGGGGATGATCGATACGTCCGCTCCCGTATCCACCAGACATTTAATGTTTTCATTTCCGGAGGATAAGTTTAAGAAAATGGGTTGTTCTTATTATGAGCATTAGTTGAGTAGATGAAAAATTGTTTATTATTATCGGCGGCTTGGGACTCATATGCCTGGTGTGAACAGTGTTCACAATCGTCATTATCTTCTGCAATATTTCTCACGTTTCTTGTATAATTGTTACTTCTCCCCTTATTAAACGTCCTAATATTTACTTTTTTATACTGAGACTTAAGCTGCTTAAGGAATTCACAGTCCTTTGTATTGTGGCTTTGACTCATGCCACTCACAGTAGGTGTTAGACGTTACAGCGTTCACACTTGAGCACTTCTCGATGCAGTTTAATGTTTTATCCGGAAATGCTATCCAGGCCACATCCTCCGCTCTTTTCAGAAATTGGTCCCACGATGGGGCGTTTTCGGCAGCTTGTAGAAGCAATGCTTTTACCTCTATAGATGCCTTGTTTATGACAACCTGCGTTAGTGGGGTGATATTCATGTAGTTTCTTTTGAACAGGTCGTTTGCGTAAGTCAGTAATTCGGTATACTCTTCTCTTGAGCTAGGATGCTTTGATGTTAAAAATTTCGATAGGGACATCTCTGTTTTCTGTTGGCTACTGAATTTTACTTTTTAGCAATTCTATAAGCGACTGCAGGCTTATATTCGTGGCTCCCTCGCCTAAGATCTCCGCTGCCCAACTCAGTGCTGCTCCACGCAGCTTCAGCAGTATCTGTTTTCGCGCATCCTCCTCGGATGCTCCTAGTACCCCCCTTATAAAGGCCACTTTCTGTAACCACGATAGAATGTCTTCATCTTTTTCTCCAGCAAAGGTATTAATTGACTTAGTCGCCGTTGCCATGTTAAAAGTATACAAATTCTCATCAGGATTCAAAGTAAAAGGATTTAATTCACTCATTCTCAATTAGAGGTTAAACATAAAAATGCTTTAAATAGTTTTAACAGATCAATTGTAAACAAATAACATCAATGTAAAAAGAAAATATTTTATTTTTGAAGCTATTTCAGTTGCTCACTTTATTTCTTGTAGAGTCTCGTATCTCACTTCCGGGTTGGAACATAGTCTCGCAGAGATAGTTTCCACTTCTTATATTGCACTGCCGCCTTCGTGGATTCCTCGCCTATAGTCCAGGGAAATGCTCTCGAGAGTCTTCTTCAGGACTCTGCTTTGGATATAGGCCTCAGTAGATGTTGAAAGTCCCAGCGCTTTGACATACTTTTTGTGGTATGTTGTGACCAAACCATCCCATGTCATTACATAAGGGATAATCCTTGTCCTACATTTATACATTAGTCCTAGTTCATTAGCAAG